>CAUYRT010025202.1:0-26898 GCA_963574885.1 Lepilemur ruficaudatus | reverse complement strand
TTTTTTGATTTTTTCTTGTTAATTCTTTTGAGTTCTAGGTAGATTCTTGTTATCAGACTTTTGTCAGAGGTGTAAAGAGCAAATATTCTCTCCCATTCTGTGGGTAGTCTATTTGCTCTAGTGATAGTTTCTTTAGCTGTGCAGAAGCTTTTTAATTTGATCAGGTCCCATTTGTTTACCAGGGTGCTTTTTGCAGGTCTGGGCTAAGGCTGTCCTGGGCCCCCGGCTGCTCTTGGTGGTAGGCTGCTCTGAGCAGGGTGCAGTGTGATAAGAAGGGCTTAGGACGGATGACCTAAGCATGAGCCTTGGCTCTGCAAATCAGTAGCTGGGAGACCTGGAATAACTCCCATACCTTCTCTGACCTGCAGGTTCTCAACTACAAACTGCAGACGGGATTTGTTGACTTGGGGTACATAAAGCAGCTTGAGTGTTGTGGCCACCTAGCTCCTGGCAGAGGCTCCAGAGGTGACAAAGATATTTTTATTAATTGAATGAGCTAATGGAGAGGCACCTGTGGTCAGATAGACTAAGGATGATAGAGAAGGCAGTTAAGAGAAAGGCATTGAGCACTGAGTGAGAGGAATTGCAGTTTAGTTGCTTGAGGTTGAGTTCTGGGGTCCTGAAGTGTTTCTGCTTTCTGTCCAGAGAAGAGGTCATATCCCTGGCTGTCCTTGCTGAATTTGGGGGCTCATTTGAGGAGAGGGGTCAGGGGGAGGTAAGATCCCAGGTTGTAGGTCATTGCTGCCTAAGTCCTTGGCAGTATCTCCCATCTCCTGGTGTGAGAGGCATCTGGAGGCTGGGGAGGGGAGGAAGTGGGTGGCCGGGCTCGTGGTTCTCATGAGTGTTTTTTATTGTGGCTGATTTTGCAGTGACTGCAACATTTCTATTACCACATGCCTTGATTCTTTGATAAAGATGCTGAAGTTCTCTTCTTGGCTAAGCCTAGTCATGTGGGCTGCAGATGAAGGGCACTATATGGGGTCCCCAACACCTCTTGGTCTGTGAGAGCATGCCTGTGTCAGAGGGGAAGGAGCCGTTGCGGGGGGAGCTGGTTCAGCCCACTCTGCAGGGAAGCCTGGTGGTGGTTCCAGTTTCACATGACTCTGGATATCTTGTGATGATGGCCTCTTCATCGAATTTTCTGATCTGTGCTGAGTTTGGTTATTGTTATTTTATATTTTTGGAAGCAGCATCCTATAGTGTGAAAAAGTCTGCATGGGAAGAAGGAAATCCAGAAACCCGGGTTCTCTTCTTTCCGTGTCAGTAACTCATTATTTGGTCTTGGCCTTGGTCTCCCCATCTCTAAGTGAGGGGATTTGATGGTAAAATAGTTGAGGTTGCATTCAGCCCTAACTAAAAGTTGTATCTTTTTTTCTCCCCTTTCCTCTTTAAAGATACTTACATCCAGGTTAAAGCTACAGAGAAGTTGACTTTGCTGTCTCTTACACATGGTGACTTTGTTTAGTTTTTACTATGTGCTGTACATTGCATAAAGAACTTTAAAACATTACCTTATTTAATGTTGTCAGCCCGGGCAGACAATATGTATTTTTGATAGAGGAAGGAGGCAGGGAAGGGGAGGATGGATTTTATAAAACCTGGGAGTAAATTTTGGCAGTGCTGGTAGGCATGCAGCCACATTGTTTATGACAGGCAGATTCAGTGAGTTGACACCAACTTACTTTTTACTTGCCCAGCTCTGTGCCATGTACCCTGGAGCGACCAAGATTTATGAAATGCTATTTTTGACCTCAGCTTGCTTAAAATTGACATTGGAAGTTGGGATTGCAACTCATAAAACTATTTGATAAATATGAACTGGGGCAAGTTTTGTGGGGGAAATGGGACCTGAGCCTGGGCCTTGAGGGTTGAGTTTGGAAAGCAGATGAGGGTGGACGGTGTGTCAGTTATACGTATATCGGCGGTGGTAGGGAATAAAGGGACATAGTGCTAATAGAAAGCCCCAGCGCAGGGATAAATAGGGTGTGCGCAGAAGACAGGGGAGTAGGTTGACAGAAGCAGGAGGTGCCTGGCGGAGAGCAGTGGGCCTACAGCTGAATGCGTGAGCGTGGCCAGCTCCCGCAGGATCGTGACAGACAGGGTGACGACTTTTATGCAGTAGGTAGTAGGGAACCATGGCGTATTGGGAAACAGGGATGTCATGAATTGGAGCAGAGAGATAAGGGAGGTAGGGACTGGGTGGGAGGCTGATGCAGTGGTATAGGACCTGCTGCTTTAGCAAGGTTGAGCAACACACTTTTTTTTTTTTTTTTTTTGCGGCTGTGGGGGTGAGGGAAAGGAGGTCAAGCAACACATTCTTATTCCTCTTTTTCAGATGAAGAAAGTGAGGCTCAGAGGGGTTACACCATCTGTTTAAGGTTCGATGACTAGTGTAGGACGGATCAGGTATAGAACCCTGGCCAGCATGATGCTGTGGAACCCATCTTACTGACTTAGCCTTTGGTGTGAGAGCTTCCTGAGGAGGAAGAAGAGGAGGAAGACAATGATGGACTCACAGGGGATTCTGTTCTTTTAGACCCACCTGTTTACAGCAGGTGATGGGGAAACTGACCCTTATTAGGCACACTGGTGTGTGCTTGGTATTGCGCTAGAGGCTTTCCACGTGTGATCTCTTGCAATCCTCATAGAAGCCATAAGGCGTGTGTGGTATTACTGTTTACAAATAAGATCTCAGAGGTGCGGGGCTTGATTAAGCTCTTACAGCCAGTGAATGGTAACAACAGGTTTTGGACCTAGGTTTCTCTTTACAGTTCACATATTCTCTCACAGAAGGTGGACCAGGCTGCCTGGCTAGAGCCTGCTCAGGGCCAAGAGATGTGCACATTCTAGGGGTCACAAGAATGTACATGATGATGGAGAGCTAGGTGCCTGCCTCCCGTGCTTCAGGACACAGGTGTTCCCAGCCTCCAGAAACTTCCTTTAACCCATCCTGTGATGGTAGCCTCTTCCTACTTCCTTAGCATGTGTGCTTGTTTGAAGACCGAATTGATGTCTTGTGTATAGGGGGGTATGTGTGGAGTCTCTTCCTTCAGCGTGGGTCTCCAGATGACCTCCGAAGAAAGGACACTCTCAACAAAAGCTTATTAACTCGCCTTCCTAGAGGAAAGACTGGGTTCCTGCTTTCCAGTAAGGGTTACAGAGATTTTCTTGGGAGCCGGAACTCTATGGAGGCTGCTGAAGGCCCTGAGTGTTGATGGTACTTGTTGAAGGAAACATTTTATCTCAAACTTTAGAAACTGGTAGGTGAATCCAGGCTGCTGGTCTCTGTGGAAGTTAGTTATTTATTCAGCTAAAATTGGTTAAAGTTCTGTTATGTGCCTGCTGTGTGGTAAGTACTCAGTAGACATGTGGAATAAATTAATTAATGACAAGTACAGCACTCAGTTTTAATTGCAAGTAACAAAAGCTTCGTCTGGCTAAATGATCAAAAGAAATGTACTAGAAGGATACTGCTCATTTCATTGGAAGAAGACTGGGGAAGATCTGTACATCCTGCTCAAAGCCAAGGGATGGCTTGGGAAGGACAGGAGCCAGGGCAGCTCTGGGAATTTCATGGACATCTCTGTTGGGTGTTGCCATTGGTTGACCTGGCTCCATTCCCTCCAGACTCCTGTCACAATTCAGATTCCTTAGGGAGCTTGGGTCAAGAGAGCCTCCCCAGAATCATGTGGGGAGGGTGAAGAGTATCTCTGCAAAGGGAGGTGTTTTGGGCAAGTACATGTGCGCACGCACGCACACACACACACACACACACAATGTCTACTATAACCGATACATAGGCAACCCTGAATCTCTAGGAGTTTATAGTCAGTGGGGAAAGATATGTAAGCAAAGGGATAAATAATAGTAGGCTGTGATGGTTGCTATGGAAGGTTTCTACAAAGTGCAGGAGGAGCTTATGGAGGTTTTAACTTTTGCATGGGGGAGGCACGTGTTAGGTAAGCTACACAAGTTGTCTGAGTGGAGTTTTAAAAGCTAAATAAAATTTCGCCAGTTGGACAGATACATGTCAAAAGGAAGCCCTTGTGTGATAGCACAGTGAAAAGAAAGAATGGTGTGTCCAGGAAATGCAGGGAGTTCCAAATGCTTGCTTGGTCCAGAGAGTGTATCATAAAGGAGGAAGTGTGGGTGGGGCTGGATCTTAAAGGGTCCCATGTGCTCTGTTAGGCATCAGGACTTTACATTCTAGGAGTTGAGCTGTCATTGAGTGACTTCAGGTGGCAGAGGGACATGATTTCCCAAGTTTTGGGAAAATAGTCTCAGAGGTGGTAGCAGTGCCCTCAAATTCAACTTCCTTGAATGTGGTTGTTATGCTGGGGATGCTAATTGTTCCAGACCAGCCAGAGAATGAGGTACTGGGGGAGTCAGTGAAGAGACTTCCCAGATAGTTAGAGAACCCCATATCCATGGGCATTCCCAGTGACTCCTTCTGCTGTGGATTCCGGGGCTGGTAGGGGGTGAGGAATGAGGTCCCTGGTGCTTTCATTGCTCATGGGGTTCCAAGTGCTTGACAGTGACATATCTTTGGCCTAGAAGGCTGGAGGCCACTAAAGGTTGTGAAGAAGCAGGTGTAGAGGGTTTATTCCCTGTCCTACCTTCATCCTCCGCAGCCGGTTCTCTCTCTGTGCTTAGGAATTGGCAGTGAGCAGTGCAGCAGTAGTCAGGGGAGAACATTCAGGAAGAATATAGAAATAGCTTTGGCCTTTGATGCTGGGTGGGAATGGAATCACTTCCTTTTGATATTCACATTGTGATTTTGCAGAGGAAGTTGGATGAGATTGAGAAAGCATGGGTCCCCAGAGGTTGCTGGGGGATGGGGGAGACCTTCCTCTTCCTTATAAACAGGAGCTCTCTGACGGGGACAACACGGTACTGTTTTCTTTGTAACAGGTGGTTTCTGAAAACAGGAAAATCTTTACTCCTACTGTGAGGATTTGAAGCTTGTGCTTTGGAGGAATTGTGTCTAGAACCTGTTTGAATCAACAGTGTGCACAAGGGGTCAGGATCTGGGGTTCAGCTCCAAAAGATGGGTTAGAAACTGCCTATCTCCACATTTTAGCTGTGCGATTTTTGCCATGTTACTTCACTTCCTGAAGTTTTAGGTTCCTCAACTGGAGTGAGTTATAGTAATGACACCACTAGCACCATTGCCACCACCACCACCAGCAACAAAACCTAGCATTTATTGAATACTTACAGTGTACCAGCCACTGTGCCAAAGTGTTTTGTATTCATTGTCTCATTGATTCCTTAAATGACACTATAAAATAGGTAGTGTTAATATCAGCATTTAACAGATAAGGAGACCTAGGCACAGCAAGATTAGTAACTTGCTTGTCCCTCCCACCCTCCTCCCTCAGCCTTTGCAAAAAGTCAGTAAGCGATAGAACTAGGACTTAATTTCAGACATTGCAACACCAGAGTCTGATATACCATAGTGCTGTTATGAGTTTTAAAGGCAATTATGTATAAAATACTTAATATAGCTCCTGGTACTTAGTGAGCATTCAATAATATTAGCTATTGTGTTTTTATTCACACTTAGCTAGTTCCTTTTTGTCTCTTGCAGAAGCAGCTCACACAGGATGATGACACAGATGAGGTCGAGATCGCTATCGACAACACGGCTTTTATGGACGAGTTCTTCTCTGAGGTAGGCAACCTTCTTGCATCTTTTTCTGAATGTACATAAGGAAACAGCTTTCTTAGTAAGAATAAAAAAACCTCAGATCTTTCAGGGTAGCAGAAGAAGGCCACAGTCTTTTGCTGGGGTGAGATGGCTGGATGAAGAAGTTACAAGGAGTTTCCCTTTTCACTGCTTACTTGGAGGGTCTGAATTTTTAATTCTATTAAGAAAGTCACAGAGGGTCAATTATATGTAATTGAAGAGATGTTTTTAAAGTCTTATGCTACATGGCAACATTTTAATGATATTCTTTCTTGCCTAAAGGACTTAATTTAAATACAGAATCAACCACAGGGTCACAGCCATAAGTATAAAATAAAATTGCATCTTTAGGCCTGTGATTCAAATCGATCAAATTTGTTGTTTCCAAAAATTTTTATAGTCCCTTTGACTTAATTCTAGTGATAACTGAGAAATCGGGAAACCACCAGTTTATTTTTGTAAGGTTCAGTAGGGGCAAAAATGGGTCACCTGTGTCTATAAACTCACACACTCTGATCCTAAAAGTCCTTGTTGGGATGGCGCTATGGTAGTTAGCGAGTGGTGGGAAGCTTGTGGCATAGTGTCATGGGCAGAAACACAGGCTGTGGGACCAGGTGAACTTGGGGTCAAGTCTCAGCCCTGCTTCTGACGACCTTTTGACTTTGTGAACGTAACATGCAGAGCCTTGCTTTCCTTATCTGCAACTTGCGGTTGATAGGATATTTCACCGTAGGGTTATTATAAGGATTAAATGGGATAATGTTTGTGTTTGTAAAGCATGCGATGTAGCATCTGGCATATATGTGCTCTGAATGATACTTCAAAAAACAAAGACAAAAAACCAATAAGCTCACTACTGTTGAAGTTTCTACCACCTTACTATGGCTTCTTTGTTTTTTCTTTTAATTTCCCTGGAAAGAGAACAAGAGGTACTGTATTCTTTTTACAGGGAGAGTGTAGGTGCTTCTCGTCCTCTGGTTTGCGGACTTGGAAAAGTAACCCTCCGGTTCCTCTCTAAATGGAGTGGAGTGAGGCTTGATGGTTCATGCCCGTTTACCTGTTAGAGTAATAAATGGGTTCAAGAGCCAACTCGAGTGTGTGCTGGCCTGACTGGGAAGTTGACTGTAAACTCTTCACAGATCCCCACCCTTCTCGTGGGCGGGACTGTCCTTTGGTCGAGGAGTCATAGTGAGATCAAACAACACTCGGGCTTTGTGAGTCCAGTGTTATTTCAGTTGTGCATTGTGGAAGGAAAATGTCCTTCTGTTCCATGGTGGGGGTGGATCTGAGATGTTTGAAGTCACGGTGACGTATCCCTACATTCTTATCTTGGAGAACCAGATACAAAGAACTTCTTCCCTAAGATAAAGAATCTTCAATAACTGTTCTTCCTCTTCTCCTGAACCAGTGAGAAGGTCCCTGAGAGTTAGGATTCCTTGTTGGGTGGGAGGATGGTGGGCTTTGGCTTCCCAAACATGGTTTGAGTCCACACTCAAGCATTTCTTAGTAGTGTGACCTTGATTGAGTGACACGTGTCTGAGCTTCAATTTCCTGCTCTGGAAATTGGCAATGTTAGCACTTACCTTTCCAGGCTGTTGTGAAGATCACGTGAGATAACACATGTGGAAAGCATTATCTAGGCAGAAAAGCCCTGGTTGGGTGATAGCTATTTTTGAAGAGGCCCTTTGAAGACTTAACACGAGACCTCCAGGGCTGCCTAGTTTATTATTGTCTTCTCTTTGTTAAATGCTTTTCTGTCATTTAGGAAAAAGACCCACGAAGCCCTATTATATTTAGAATGGGGAAGGGGACAGCATGGGGAGGTGGACAGAGCATGGTCTTTGAAATTAAATTCCGCATCTGCTGTTACTTATGTGATCTTGGTCACATTCCTTAACGTTTCCAAGTCTGAGTGGGTTTATCTGTGAAATGGGGAGAAAAATAAAAAACCTCACAGATTTGTTGGAGATTAAAGGAGCTCACACTCAGAAAGTGCTCAGCATGGGGTTAGGCAGTGTTACTGTCCTCCTCTCTCGAATCTGATGGAGGACAGGCCTGGGGGCAGTGGGGCAGGAGCACGAGGGAACGGTTCGTGTGGGCTCCGGCCCCATAGACGCAGGTCTGAATCTCAGCCTTCCCCATTAGCAGTGGTAAAACTTTGAAAAGTTAACTATTCTAAACCCCAGTTTCCTGTAAAACAAGAGTATTACCTGCTGGTTATTATGGATATAAAATGAGAGATGTCAGTGCCTGACATCTAGTGAATACGTATTTCGTAAATTTTAGTTCTCATCACCATTTTGTCCCCAGTGTACTTGTGAGTAAGTACAGACCATGACATTTATTTCATAGAATGGGGTCTGGAAATATCCTTGAAATTGGGAAAAAGTTTCTTTCAGATAATAGGGATTTGGGGAAATGGGGTATCCCTCCTTCTGTGACTACGGAACATGCTGAGCACTCTTACAATAAAACTTGCTTTTTGAACTTGTTCCAAGAGGTCACTCTTGGTTATTTGCTGAGAACCAGTAGTGTGAATCACAGCTTGGTCCCAGAGGCATTTAAGGTGCAGATGAAGTCACAGGACCAGGATATTTTCAGAATGTGATTCACACCTGTAACATTTGAATGGCTTCTCCAGCTTCTTGGTGGTTAGAGAAAAGGATTGGCTCTTGGGTTTTCAGGCTACTTTGGCTGATCAAGCCAGAGCCTGGTCAATGATAAACCCCCTATTTTTGTCTAATTTGCAGTTGTCTGTATTTTCCTTGGTTTGATTGCTCAGTTGGCAGAGAGAACAAAGTTTCAGAGAAAATGGACCTGCCTTCGGAGGCAGAAACATTAGGGGTTTATTTTTCTATGTTGATTTATTCATTCATCAAAAGACATGAGTCCTTACTGTGTTCCAGATCGTGTGTCAGGTGCTGGGCATACGACATTCTGTGGGACACGGTCCTTGCCCTCTGGTGTCTCCTTATCTGGTGAGGGTGATAGATATTTCCAAAAAGTTATCATATGATAATAGAAATGTCAACAAGGTACTTAATACATTAAGTTCTGCCTGGAGGGAGAGAGCAAGGTGTGGTTCTTAGCTAGTTTTGCCATCACAATCGCCTGGGGAGCTTCTTGCACATACACATACCTGATTCATAGGGACTGGAATGACTCAGACTTTCGGATTGGGAGAAAGTTCTTCCAGCTAATTGTGTCGCCTACTGCGGTTATGAACCACTGCTAAGTGATGGGGAACCTTGGAAGGTTTTAAGGAAGTGATGCGGTCAGAGTGTGTTTTAGAAAAGTCATTCTGATTGCAGTTTGTGGAGGGTGGGAGAGACCAGAAATGGAAAGCAAGCAAGTGGGCTGATAGAAGCCATGGGGAAAAGGACGAGGGCTTTGACCTGAATCTGTGACCCTGAGCGGCAGCATGGCGTATCATTTAGGGATGCTTTTGACTACATGTGGCTTAAGCAGTAAAGACATACAATTATACCACATGTGAAGAAATTCAGAGTCAGGGATGATGCGGTGATTTAAAGGTATTGGGTTCTAGATCAGCACTTTTGTGATCCTTTTGGCTTTTCCCTTGAGATTGCAAGAGAGTCTGCTCTGGTTCTCCATTGCTGTATAACAAATCGCCGCCACATTTAGTGGTATAAAACAGCCATTTTGTTATGCTGGCAGATTCTGTGGATTAGAAACCTGGACAGGGCACAGTGGGATAGATTATCTCTGCCTCATGATTTCTGGGGCCTTTATGGGGAAGATCAGAACACACTGACGTTAGAAATTTATAGAAACTTCTTTATTCTAAGGTCTGATACCTGGATGGGGGTGACTCAAAGGAAAGGCTCAGCAGAGACTGTGGACTGGAACACCTGTGCTTGCCTTCTTTCCGTGGCTTGGGTTTCTCATGGTGTGGACCACTCAGGGCCACGAGACTTGTTCTGTGGAGTCTCAGTGCTGCCAGGCAAGTGTTCCAGCTGTGGAAGTCACATAGCACATCACTTCTCCTGTGCTTTATTATGAAAGCAGTCACAAGCCTGCCAGATTTAAGAGAGCAGTGCATAGATCCCATCTCTCAGTGGGAGGAGCGTTAAAAAGTTTGTGTCTGTGTTTTGAAGCCACCACAGAATCACAGCTCCATTGGCAGCACCCTGCAACAGCATTGCAAGCAGTAAGAAAGAGAGCAGCAAGAAAAGTCCAAAAATCCTTTTATCAAAGAAGAAAATGACCCAGATCCTCCAAGCTGGCTCTCCCTGTGGCCTACTGGCAGGCACTGGGTCATGTAGTCATGGTCACCCTTGGCTGGAAGGGACACCAGAGAAGTGAGTACTTAGCAAAGGGACAAGATTGCCAGGATCACCATAGAATTAATCATGAGTCATCCTCTCGGGCTGTTAGAAAAAAAGAAAGGGCAGGGGTTATGGAATGGCTATTTGGTGGGGCAAAGTGCTTGTTATGGATGGCAGTGTGAGATGCAAAAAACCTGTGATCATATATGTTTGAAAATTCCTATTTCTTTCCTTTCTTGGAAATTTAAAATGCACATGAATTTATTACAGGCTCTAAGAAGTCCTATAATAAAGAAACCTGCTTACCTTGGCTATCCCAGCATTTGGTTCTTTATAGAACCCTTTCTGACATGGAACTTCTATTAACAAGGATGAATGCACTTTGGAAAATGCAATTATAAAGTTTTCTTTTTTGGGTGCTGTCGTAGGCTGGGCTGCTATAGCAAAGTACTGGAGACTGGGTGGCTTATAAACGATAGAAACTTATTTCCCACAGTTCTGGAGCTTAAAAGTCTAAGATAATGGTACAAGAATGGTGAGGTTCTGGTAGGTCTCTCTTCTGGGTTGCAGACTGCCATCTTCTCATTGCAGCCTCACGTTGTGGAAAGAGAGAGCAAGCTAGCTGTTTGGCCTCTTCTTGTAAGGGCACCAATCTCAGTCATGAGGGCTCTTAACCTCATGACCTAATTGCATTCCAAAGGCCCCACCTTTGATGAGTACCATCACACTGAGGATTAAGCTTCAACATATGAATTTTGGGGGAATACAAACATTCAGTCCATGACAAGTATTCTTAAAATATCCTGAGGCTATTTGCAGTGGTATATGAAGTATGCTTGTCTCCTGAAGTTACTCGTTTTCATTTATTCATTCACCAAATACCTACTGAGTGACCCCACATGCTTGACACAGTGACGAATATCAAGGAATCAAAGATGAGCAGCACATTGTCCCAGCCCTTGAGAGGGCTGAGTCAGGACTGGGAGAGGTGAGAGCTGAGAGATTGTGGGCAGAGCCTGGCAGGGTGGGGTGGGGGAACCTAGCCAGAGGCACTTCAAGGTGACCAGTCTTAAAGCCTAGAGGTTTGCTAGGTAGGCTTGATTTTTGTTAGAACTAAGAACCTCAAAGTGGGCCAGGCTTGGTGGCTCACGCCTGTAATCCTAGTGCTCTCGGAGGCTGAGGTGGGTGGATCGCTCAAGGTCAGCAGTTCAAAACCAGCCTGAGCAAGAGCAAGACCCTGTTTCTACTAAAAATAGAAAGAAATTAATTGGCCAACCAAAAATATATATAGAAAAAATTAGCCAGGCATGGTGGCGCATGCCTGTAGTCCCAGCTACTCGGAAGGCTGGGGCAGAAGGATTGCTTGAGCCCAGGAGTTTGAGGTTGCTGTGAGCTAGGCTAATGCCACGGCACTCACTCTAGCCCGGGCAACAGAGTCAGACTCTGTCTCAAAAAAAAAAAAAAAAAAAAAAGAAAAGAACCTCAAAGTGAATGTAGACTTGGAAATCTAGGTATTAGGTCAAATCTAGCAGGTTAAATACTTTTAATTCTTTAAGTAGAATATTGGATGGCAATGACCTACTAGATGAGCTGGTAGATTCTGCATTTCTGGGCACTTCCAATGGGGCAGGGAGGAAGCCCTTGCCAGTCACTTGCCTGTTTGCCCACAGGTCCCTGCCCTGCTTCCTATGCTCTGTCCTATCTTGTAGGGAGCTACACTGTCCAGGTTCTCTTGCCAATTGGCTTTTGGTATGTTTGACCAAGGGAAGTACTATGGACTGAATGTTTGTGTCCTCCCTAAAACTCGTATGTTGAAGCTTGATCCCCAGTGTGATGGTTTTTGGAGGTGGAGCCTTTGGGAGGTAATTAGGTCATGAGGGTGGATTAGTATCCTTACAGGAAGAGACATAAACAGGATGATGTCTCTCTGCCATGTGAAGGTACAACGAGAAGGCGGCTATCTGCAAGCCAGGAAGAGGGTCCTCACCAGACACCAGATCTGCTGGTAGTTTGATCTTGGACTTCCCAGCCTCCTGTACTGTCAGAGATACATGCTTGTGTTTAAGCCACATAGTCTATGATATTTTTGTTACAGGAATCTGAATAGATTAAGACAGGAAGGCACTAGCAGAAGACTCAGGAGGAGGGAAGAAGCCATGTGTTTCCTCTTTTCTTTCTCTCTCCTCAGACGTGTCTCCTCCATGGCCTCAGCTTTCACTCAACAGACGCTGCCTGTGTGGTTCCAGTTCTGCTGGTCAACTCCACTGTGGTCTGGCTCCCAGGCCCTGGCTTTAGACTCTGGTGACCCTTCCTTCTCTGTCCCTCCCTGCTGCTGTTGCTAATTTTCAGAGCGTTTCTTGGCCCTTCCATCCCTGCATAAACAATTCCCTGTGCTATATTCCCTATGCTTTGGTTAAAATAACTAGATAGGTTTTTACTTTTCTGACTAAATTTTGAGTGATACAAAGCCCAAATACACTTAACTGATTTGAAATCATTGTCTAAGAATACTTGCTTTTGCTGGTCAGTGTAATTCTGAGATCATTCATTTATAAAAGGAGAGTTGAAACTGTAGTCCCCGTCTTGATAAAACCCCTTACAGACTTGACGTCTGTTGCCTGGTTGACTGAAAAGACTTTTCCCTCCCTTCTCATCAATGTTTGTTTTCTAAAACAGACAAGTGAACAAATTGAAGAGGATTTGACTGAGAAACTCTAATATGAGGACTGTTTTGGATTATGCCACTTTTGGGGCAAAGTAAAGGTGTATGGTTTATGAAAAGGAGGAATCCTTTTCTTTGATAGCTAAAACCACATTACTTTTGTCACTTAGAAAGGGTGGCATGTAAGTTTTCAATAAATAAGTATATAGTAATTGATGCCCAGCTAGAGGTACAGGGTAGCTGGGAGTTTAGGGGAGGCGGAGAATAATTCTGAGAGAGAATAAACAAAGCTTTTTGCTTAGCCTTCCACCTTACCCCATGGCAACCTGCCAGTTCTCCAGAGTAGCACTTTCTCTGCTTCCCATTGTCTGATTAGATTCCAGTGGCTAATTAGGTCCAGAGGGAAGAGGTCAATCCATGCCTTGAAACTAACTCCTTCCTTTTGGCTAGATGATAGTGATTAGTATAATATAGTAATTATGCTGGGTAACACCCAACATGAAGAGAGGTTGATTTGGTGTCCTTAGATTACTTTGGGTGGCTACTGATGACATCAGAGTGTTCGTTAACTTTAGGACTGCTGTAAGGATTGAGACATGCTGTAAAGGCTCAGCATAGTGTATGGTGTATAATAAATGTGCAGTAATTGCTGGCTATTTCTGTATTTGTCATTGTCATCATCTAGTGTTTATTGAGCATGTACTTTGTGTTAAGCATTTTGCATGTATGATCTGATTTAATCCTCACAAAACCTCTGAAGTGGGAATGGTGATAATCCTCATTTCATAGATGGGAGAACTGGGGCTCAAGGAGGGAAGTGGCTTGTTCAAGGCCATAAAACTGCTAAGAGGTGGAGCCAAGACTTGAACCCAGTTAGTTTGATCATAACTTATTTTCTTAATTCTATTATTATCGAGATTCCCATATTACTGACAAATCCTTGAAAATACATTTTAAAAAGCAACTTAAAATAAGACAGCATTGGGAACCTATTAGCTCAAATTTAGCATGATGATTAAAACCAAAAAACACTTCGTATTGGTTCCCTCAGTCAACAGTGTTCCCTGAGGGCTCACTGTGTAAAAAGCTTTTTATATAGGGAACTGTGGTTAGAGGACAAAGAAATAAGGCAACAGAACCAACCTTACAAGACAGTCGAAGTGCATGTTAACCAGGTGTAGGCTGAATGTACATGAACTTGGGGGAGAAGATAGAGGAACCTTCCACAGGTGGTTCTTGTATGTTTACCTGGTTCAGGAGACAGGGTTTAGTATCTAACAGATGCCTGGGTTCAACCTCATCATGGCCTCTTTGTGCAGTATGGCCTGTAGGACATTCCTCTACCTCTTTGAGCCTCAGTGTTTTCATGTATAAGAAAGGAGATAAGCATGATGACCTCACAGAAGTGCTGTAAAGGGCCTAGCATCATTTCCGATAAAATATAAGATCATACAAAGTAACATCAGTATACTTAATCCCAAACAAACACATATAAATAGCCCTTAAGCTTTTATGGGCCCAGCACGCTTCTGCTGTGGGAAAGCCCTTAAGCTTTCAGATTGGGCACTTGTCAATTTCCTACTAGGATTTCCTCCTCCTCCTCCAATCTCCTCATGACTTTTTGGTTATCTGGCAAATGTACAAAAGGAAATCACATGTAGCTGCCACCATGAAATACTCAGAAAGTCACTTTTGAGGAAGACCAACACTTCCAAAAAAAAGCAAAGACACAAAGTTCAAAAAAAGAAAGCTCTGTGATTGGCCAGTTGCCCATCCTGAAGTCCTAAAGGGGTTCTGTGATTATTTGGGGAACTGACTAAATTGTTGTGAAATCAGGGTCCCTGAAATGCCTCCAGATGGTGAGGTTGAGGACAGAGGAAAGAGAACAGCTGCAGTGGGTGAAGGATGGGTGGGGGTGTGAGTGGAGAGTTCCCTGGGCCCAGACAGTCCTGTAGGCAGGTTGAGGATGGAGCACCCAGGACCTAGTTCTCCCGTGCATGGGGCCAGATGAGCATCTGCTATCCGGTCTCCAATACCTGGAGCAACTCCCAGCAGTCTTGTCGTGGCAACTTCCCGTCTCCTGTCTTTCTACCATTAACCAAACTTTGGGTCGGAATGCTCTTCAGAAGAGAATTTCTAAGACAGCCAATCCATTGAACGTGCAAAATCTAAGTCCTTTATGGCTTGTTAAAACTTATTAAACTCATTTTTAATTGGTTAGTGCATTTTATTCTAGAAAGCCTTTTTTCTCAATCCTGTAAAACAGTATGGTTGCTTTGGCAAGACAGTCATGTATGTGATGGAAGGGGAAACATGGTGAGAGGAAATGACATTTTATTAGTTATAAGAGGGGCCAACGTGAGAGACGGGCGGGGGGGAAGGTGGCAATATCTGAGTTACCCAAAAGGCCAGGTTCTGAGGTTACACAGGCCATTTTTTAGTTGGGTAAGCCTGGGGTTCTGCTAAAAGTGAAATGGTATAGAGAATTTTAAAAAAGTAAGTGTTAGGTCAAATGGAAAAAGCATCCCAGTTAGAGTCCGGAGGGCACTGAGTGCTGTCCCTGTCACCAGCTGTGTGACCTACGACTTCTTTAAACTTTAGTTTCCTCCTTTGAATAATGGCACTAATACAATCCTGTAGGTTGTTTTGTCGGCTGTTAAAATGCTTCAGAAATATTTGGGTAGTTATCTGTATGTATATAATGTTCCGATAATATTATTACATTGAAATTTTATTCTGTATCTTTAAGCAAGCGGTTCTACTCTCAAACTCTGGCATATCTAAGCCAATATATTTATAGAGGGGAAAATCCCTTGCTTCAGTAGCAAAAGTACTGATTTGAGGGCTAGAGAACTCAGGTTTTATTTTTTCTAGTTTCACTTCAATTTGGAGAGCTATAATCAGGTTTTTAAAAAGAGGCAAATCATCCCCTGGAAGAAAGGGATGCCGGGAGCAGCATATATACATTGGATTGTATTTTTGTTGCATCTCAGATGTTAGGATCCTTTTGCTTGGCATTTTACATGATTTCTCTGTGTTAAGTGTTGCAGTGTAGATGTGCCCCTAATTTTGGGAGTGAGGGTGATAGACACTGCCCCAGTACGTATGCTTCCACTGCGGCCTGGGCCTTGGCACCAGTGGCAGCCTGCACCTTTGAAGCGGGAGCTGAGGTTGCACTTCATGCTCATGCAGCAGTGCCTGGTGATGGTGTTCTATCCAGGAAGGGAGTGCTGCGGGAAAGATCTCGTGACACCCACTTTGTCCAATCAGGAGCCTTAGAAACGTGCAGAGATGGTCCATGACTTAAGCTTCTGGGTCCTGATCATCTGAGGGAATTGGCAGTACAAGGCTTTCACCAGAGCATGTGTTCAGGGGAAGCCCAGGACACCTGAGATGGTCATTGCTTGGTCTCTGTCTCTCTCCCCCTCCCCTCCTTTGTCATCTTTATCTGTTTCTTTCTTTCTTTCTCTTCCTCTCATTCTTCTCTTTGTTTTGCCACTCTCTAGGTTTGTTCTCTTCCTTTCACTTCACTTTTCCTTCTGTCCTTTCTGCCATCCCACCCCGCCCTCATCCTCACTATCTTCTGTTCTTACTTTCTGGGGCTGAAGGATCTGCCCGATGAGGTTTGCTGACCCTCCCCTCTGGTTACTCTTTCCGGTTTTCCTGGCTCTTCTCTGTCCGGAGTCCTCCCACCCGAGGTGGGCAAATGTATTCCTCTCAGGGAGCAACGAGTATGGATCTTTAACGGCTGCTCTGTTGAGATTAGTTTATCTGACAGTGGAAAAGGTACTTACCGGGCAGGTGAAGACGCTTAAGTCATTAGCTGCTTCTACAAACCCAGAAGGTGAGCATCTTTCACCAGGGAGATCTGCTAAGTGTTTATCTCAGCCGTGCACATGTTCTTCCTCTTCGGTGATGCAAGTGACTGTCTTTCTGATTACAGATTGAGGAAACTCGGCTCAACATCGACAAGATCTCAGAGCATGTGGAGGAGGCTAAGAAACTCTACAGTGTCATTCTCTCTGCACCAATTCCAGAGCCCAGTGAGTGTTTACTCAGAGCAGCAACCCTCTGCTTTGAGACAGAGCCAGCCTGGTTTTTCTCGCGTCTGTGAGCAGCAGGGCGTGTACTCACTACATCCCACTAATGTACACGGCCTGTCATTTCCTGGTCTCCTTTACCTGAGCTGTGTTCCCACTGCCTGGCCACAGTCAGCTTTTCTGTTTACAGTCCCACTCGAGCTATTTTGCGAGACTTTCCTTTGCTGCTCAGCTCGTTCCTCTCCTGACTGGCGGTGACTCTAACTGCTTCTCACGTGCCCCTGCTCTGTCCCACTCTGCGCCTCTGCTTGTACCACTTCCCCAGCCTGAAACGCTTTTCCCAGCCCCCTTTCCAAATCTTACCAGATCAAGTCCATTTTTCCCCCCACGAGATGTTCTAAAATGGTTCAAGTTCACAGAAATCCCTCCATCCCTAAACTCCTGTTACCACGGCAGAGGCAAACTTATTCCCGTAATTGTTCCCATTGTTAGAGTTTAGGGCTATATTTTTGGTTCCTTAGAATAGGGAACAAGCCTGACATGGTCGTTCCACCCTTTCCTCTTTTCCATGGCTCTCTAGTACCTAAAGATTAAAGTGGGAACATGTCAGCAGAGCACGTGGGAATTGTCTTGGTCACATTCCTGCCTTCCCAGCCACCCTCCCTCCCACCGTCCTCCTCACGCTGCCCACACTTGAGCCAGACCACCTCTGGCTGTTCCCAGAGCCTTCTTGTTCCCTTGTTCCTTTTATATATTGTTTCTTCTCCCTGAGACTCTTGCTGTGAGTCTTCATTTCTACCTGATTAACGCTTAGTCTTTCTACTATCTCTGTCATTAGAAGCTTTTCCAGACACCTCCAGGCTGTGCGAGGGGGCCCTTCATAGCCACCCTGTGCACACCTTCGCCAGAACTCAAACTGTACCCCACACTGCTGCATGTTAGGATTGCTGATTTATTTCTCCCTTGTCCCTTACTAGACTCTAAAACCTCGAAGGTAGAAGCTGGATCTTCTCTCTAATTCCTTAGTTTCTAACTCAGTTCCAAGCGTGTAGTGGAGGCTGGAGGATGGTTTTTGAATAAATGGTTGTAGCTAACACTTATTGTGCTCCATACAACCCAGGACAGCTTTGGGCATGCAGTATGTATGTCATAAATATTTGCTTCATTCCGGGTTGAGCTGTGGTTAAAATCCTTTTGCCCCCGAAGTCCCAGAGAATCCTCTTCTGCTTTCTGAGCTGAGGTCTTCATGGTAAACCAGGTTGTTTCCTTTAAGAGCAGGTTCGTAAAATTTTGTGTGCTGGAGAATCACTTGAAAAGGCTTGTTAAAACAGGCTGATTCTGGGGCCCCAGCCCTGGGTGTATTTATTCTGTATGTCTGGGATGGGTTGCCTGGAAAATGCCTTTTAAAAAATAAGCGCTCTGTGATTTTAATGACAGGTTCGAATGACAGAGTGCATTGGGATAAATACTGGTCTGGGCAGTGGGGGCCCGAGAAGGCTCCCCGCCTCCTGTTGGTTGTCATAGCTCACACGGCAGTTAGTCCTCTCCTTTCTAGCTGATTCTACCTGCTTCTGTTTACCCAGAAACCAAGGATGACCTGGAGCAGCTCACAACCGAGATCAAGAAAAGGGCCAATAACGTCCGGAACAAACTGAAGAGTAAGGAGGGAACAAAGGGAACAAGCCAGTCCCTGCCACCGTCTGTCTCAGCTCCCTGGGGTCCAGCTCTTCCGAACTGAAACTCCTCTTGAATGAAGTGACACCATTTGTTCCATCTTTGCTTGTGGTTTGGGTACTGTCCTGACAAGGACCTACAGCCCTAGAAGTTTATCTTTTCTTGAATCCTGACTGTAGGTGAAAGAATCCAGAATCGAAGTTAGGAGACGAGAATTAGAATGTGCTTTCGGCTACTGAGTAGTTGTGTGACTTGGTCCTTTAACTTAGTTCCTTAGCTAACTTTTCTCTTATTGGTCCTGTTCCCCCAGCACTACATACACATTTGAATAGTAATGTCAGAGATACGTAGATGCAAGCTATGTCATTCAGTCTACAGACATTTCTTGGCGGGCTAGGTGTGTCACCCTCCCATAGCCTCCTGCCTCCCACTTTAGAGAGCATAGTTCAGTGAAACTGCTGTGGTAGATTGAATTCTCCTGGGGCCAGCAGGTTTACTGAGTTCCAAGGCTGTGGTCTGCATTCTTGCCAGTGTGTTTGGTGAATGCATGCTGTTGGTCAGAGGAGAAAGCAGTATTGCTTGGCCAAATTTATCATTTCTTCCCCCAAAACAAATTGCAATAACTAACTGGAGAGGAGGGAGGGGTCGTTAGCAGCAGCTTCCAGTACTAACAGTGGTGGTGTGCCTGCCACTGCGCTGAGCACTCTCTGCACCTTCTCATTGAATCTGCACCTTAGTATTGTGAGGCAGGTACTGTTATTTATTCTGTCTTACCGATGAGAAAACAGGAGCATTAAGAGAGGTTAAGTGGCTTTTCCGAAGCCATACCTAGTAAGTGCAAGGGCAAGAATTTTGGCCTAAATCTCATGTTGACCAAGACCCATGCTGTTCACTGTTATGCCAAGACCTGGTGATAGTAAAGGCTGAGGAGTGCACGTCTGGCAGCTCACCTGCGAGCTGACCTTTTGAGATTGTACCTACCTGCTGTTACATGTCTGTGAGCTGGGGGTATGAGGCTGAGCGAGCAGTTCTGCATTGAACAGCGTATTTCTCAGAAGGAGCAGCAGATATGTTGCTAGTAGAGCATACTACTACATAGAACTACTACATACTACTACATAGAACTCTCCTCTTCAGGCATGGAGAAACATATTGAGGAAGATGAGGTCCGGTCGTCAGCAGACCTTCGGATTCGGAAATCCCAGGTAAGGTTTTTCCTGGTCTAGATGATCATCTAGTCCCATCTTAATTTTTTTTTCTCCTTAGCTGTGGAATCGTTTAAAAAAAAAAATACAATTCTTATTTGGAACTCAATTTGAAGAACTGGTCAAGGGGAACTGTCCAGTTGAAGCAGGGCCCTGGGCCATAGTCCAGCCCTTTGGGTCCCTCTGTCACTCTCTCCTTTGCCAATGAGGCCTCTGGAGAACTTCTTAAGGCTTCCCAGAGCACAGCTTAAGAGGTAGTGGGCCTCCTTGTTTTACAAGAGAGGAAATTGATATCTTCATTAGTTGTCTGGTTTGGAGCTAGGCATTTTAGAGGGCTTCAGAGATAGGGTCCTAGTCCTTAAAGAACTGGCATGACATTGGAGTGGCCCAGGAAACTATTATATAAGACCCAGCAGGAGGACAGTGTAAGAAGACATGGTCCAGCACAGGTGCCCTCAGCATTAAAAGATCTCAGGAAGTGCTGGGGATAGGCAGAGGAGGCTGGGCCAGAGTACAGCAAACATGGGCAGGTTCAGGAAGTAGTTTACCCTCCCTGAGAGGCACTGGGGTAGGGGCAGGCTGTGTGTGCACACGTGTGTGCCCGCATGTGTGTTGGCGGCAGCCGTGGTGGTGGTGGTGTGGATGGGAGTGAGGGGCAGACACGAAGAGAACAGCCTTTCTGGAGAAAAAAGTTTGCTGTGGGATAGTGAACACAGAATTTTTGGTTGAAAATGTCATGCCACATTCTAGAGATCTTTGAGTACCAGTCTTGGGGATTTGGATCTGATCCTGTAGCCCATAGGCATTTGCTTTTGGCTGTAGTATATTAGGAGGATATTATGGCAGCTGTTTGAAAGCTGGAGATAGTGGGAAAGAGGCTGGAGTCTGGTAGTTAGGTTTTTGCAATGATTTCGGTCTAAATTTCCATGGTCATAATGGGTTTTGAAAAAGTATAAATATTGGTGATTTTGCAAAGGAGAATACAATAGGGCTTGAAGCTGAGAGGTGGGTAAAGAATAAAAATTATTATGAAGGTTTGAGTTTAGGCATCTTGGGCTGTTGAGAAAATGCATTTAGTTATAAGCAGAAAGAGCTGGGGAGATTAGCTAGGGCAGGAACTCAAGTATCTTTGGCAAGTATTACACGCGGGAAGGGAGTCTGGCAGCTTTAGAAAGCAAGCCCAGAGTTGTGCCAGAAAAATGCTTCTAGTCTGTTTGGGTGCAGGGCTCAGAGATTCACAGAGATAATCTCCTTTAGCCTCATAATTACCAGGTGAGGTCAGCAGGACAGGTAAACGGATACTGAAGCCATGCTTTGGAAAGGGCAGCAGATTCTCCCAGTGGTGCAAACCTTGGAAACCAGAAAGTTGGGTCTGACACCTGGTCTTTTGATTCTGAGCCCAGTGCTGCTATGTGGGGGCGGGACGGGATTCTGTAACAGTTAGGGACCTTCCCCCTCCCTCGCCTTCTGCGGGCTTACTTTAACATTTTACATTGTCCCCACAGCACTCTGTCCTCTCCAGGAAGTTTGTGGAGGTGATGACCAAATATAATGAAGCTCAGGTGGACTTCCGTGAACGCAGCAAAGGGCGAATCCAGCGGCAGCTCGAAATTAGTATGTGTTTGAGGTTTGGCGTGTCCCCTCCTCCTTTTCCCACTCTGTGCTTGTCCATCCCGAGTTGTGAGGCCCAAAGAGAATGAGCAGCAACTCTGCTTGTGACTTCTGTGTCGTATTTTGTGCCCATGCCTAGGACACACGTCATAGCACTGGCACATCCTGAATGCTGCATCTTAGGCTGAAAAGTGACACAGTGTTTATCAGGTCCAAGTGATTTTTTTCTATGGGATCCAGCGTTTCCTCATACGTAGAGGGAAAGCAGTTGGTAACCAGGTGCTCTCCAGGGCACTCGTTGCATCTCTTTGCCGTCTGTTTGACAGCAAAGCACGTTAAAGAAATAATAAGGTGCAGTGCTAGTTGCTGTGAGCAATACAGAAATTGATGAAGCCATGACCTTTAGGAATTTACTAATATGGAAGGCCAGGCCTGCAAGGTGGGATGTGCTTCCGGTGGGAGGAACTGTGTGAATGAGGATGTAATCAAGAAAGAGCAAGTGTGTTTAGGAGTGGCAGGTCATCTAGGCCTGGGAACATCTAGGCATGTTTGGAGTAGTGTAAGATTAAGATGGATTGAGGGAGGGCTCGCCCACAAATTGGCACACCGTTAGGAGGGGCTTGGACTCCATGCCATAGTGAATGGGGCTAGTAATACTCTGAGCTGGGAAGTAACACAATCAGACAGGTACTTAAGGGAGAAATAAGAAGAAAGACAAGTCAGGAGGCAATTGGGGGAGTGTTGTAAAGGCCACGGTCTTTATAGTGAAGTTACCGTATTCCTAATTTTCAGGGAACTTTTCAAGTAGTGTGTTGCGCTTTGATCTTGTATTTGATGCTCTACTTCTTTTGTTACAAAGCTGGCAAAAAGACGACAGATGAGGAGCTGGAGGAGATGTTAGAGAGCGGTAACCCTGCCATCTTCACCTCTGGGGTGAGTGCCTTGGTGCTGGGACGGCACACCCCTCTCGTGAGCAGGGAGGCCCCTGTGCAGCTTCGTGGGGTCTAGCGGGGTGCAGGGAGGTAGAGGGGGCCAGGAGCTCGCCGGGATGTGCACGAAGCCTGTGCCAGAGGCAGCCTTTCTTGCAGGGGTGGCTGATGGTCTGTCTGTGTGTGGCTCGTTGTAGATCATTGACTCCCAGATTTCCAAGCAAGCCCTTAGTGAGATCGAGGGACGGCACAAGGACATTGTAAGGCTGGAGAGCAGCATCAAGGAGCTTCATGACATGTTTATGGACATCGCCATGCTGGTGGAGAATCAGGTAACTGGCAGGGAGTCCCAATGTGGGGAGGGAGGAGAGGAAAGCGCAGTTTCTCCTGAGAGCAGGGAGGATGGGAATGCAGGAAGCCAGGTAAGGCGGGTGGGAGAACCAATGGGAATTGGCATAAGGGGAACAGAATTCCAGCATCCCAGGGAGAAGAAGTGTGCATTCTTATCAAATGCTGACACTGTGGGCAATCTCAGCCTTGTCATTCTTGCCTGTTCTTTGGCCTTCAGTTGTTGCTACTTAATACAGGTCCAATGTGCTCTGTCAGGTACCTAGTTCCCCAGCCTCAGGATCTTTTTTTTCTTTATTAGAGACATGGGTTCTAATGATGATGCCTTAAAACAATCTCCTGATATGGACCATTTCACTGATGTCATTGAAAACATATGATTTTTTTCTCCAGTTCACAGTAAAAACTTAGGTTTTTAACAGTTTTTTTCTATTTTTATTTTTTCTCCTGTATGTATTTAAAAAAAAATTGGCACTCCTTGCTAAGGAACAGAGCAGACAACAACATTAATGAAAGAATAGTAAAATACTATTTACAGAAAGACTCGAAACAGCTCTCTGGTTTGACAGCTCGCTTTGTCCAAGGCATGCTTCCTCAGGGGTGGAGTTCTCTGTTGCCTGCCTAGGGCGTTAGTTTCACACAGTTGGGTGGTTCCCAGTTCTTTTTTTTTTTTTTTTTTGAGACAGAGTCTCCCTGTGTTGCCCGGGCTAGAGTGCCGTGGCGTCAGCCTAGCTCACAGCAACCTCAAACTCCTGGGCTCAAGTGATACTTCTGCCTCAGCCTCCCAAGTAGCTGGAAGTACAGGCATGTGCCACCATGCCTGGGACTATAGGCATGCGCCACCATGCCTGGGGTCTTGCTCTTGCTCAGGCTGCTGGTTCCCAGTTCTTATGATGCAGTTAAATGTGTCACAGTGTCATAGTGCTGTGCTCTTGGCCCATGAACTTCCAGCTGCTCTGCCAATTGGAGAGGATTGAAAACTGCTCCCTTAGTAGACAGACTGTAGGACCTAGTTGAAGCCTGAGCACAGCATGACTGGCTCTTGACATCAGTTCCCTGCTCAGGGCCCGGTGCCTTACCCCCAACCCTCTCTGGCCTCTGAGACCATTTCTCAAGTCCCTCCATCCCCACTCTTCTCTTTTCCCCCTACACTGCCTTGCCGAGGAACTGGTTTGAGATCCAAGTGGTGGTAAGTGACTGTTTACAGACTGGCATAAAGTGATGGGGTTGGGTTGAGGAAGGTCTGGGTAGGGGAGGAGAATCCCATTCTAAGATGCTACAATGAATTGGGATGGCCAGACTTCCTTGTCAAGAAGTAATAGCTGGGAAATGGCTGAGAATCATGTTAAGAGACCGCTACCTGGAATGGAAGATACAACCCAATAGCTTGGGTACACCCAATGTCTGTCACGCAAAGGCCCTTGGAATATCTCATAGAGAAAGCAAATGTTCCCCACCTCAGATAAGTATTGAGCACCTGCTGTGTGCCAGGTGTGTTCTATGGTTAGTGAGCATACTCAGTTCCATCTGAGTGACCAGGACGAGGCCAGTGTCCTGGTGACGTCCTGAGAACAGGAGACATTCTTATTTTGGTTCTTCCCCATGTGCTTAAGTTAAAAAAAAAAAAAAAGGTGGGAAGGGGTTACCTCAGAGTATATTTGTATGTAGTATGTAGTTACCAGGCATTCTAGAAAGTATGTTCCAGGAGCCCAGCAGAGTGCTGGTCACAGAGAAGTAATTCAATGAATGTTTCTTGAATGAGTGACACCCCGCCCCATACCAAGCACAAGGAACCACAGGTCATCATGTGCAAAATGTGAACTTGTGCTTCAGGGTTGCTGGATGCCTGTCTTGGCACCAAAGGTGATAAGAAAGAGAATCCCTTCCTCACGCTAGCTAGGGCTGTTCCGGGCTGGGTTTACCGGGCGTGACTGGTGTCTGTTCTCCGCAGGGTGAGATGTTAGATAACATAGAGTTGAATGTCATGCACACAGTGGACCACGTGGAGAAGGCACGAGATGAAACTAAAAAAGCTGTGAAATACCAAAGTCAGGCCCGGAAGGTGAGACTCTCCTTTTTGTTGCCTTCAGAGAACACAGTCCGTTTTGTTTGCTGTCTCTCGCTCTTTCTCTCCCCTCTCCCTGTGTCTCTGCTGCTGCTACCTCTTGCATCTGGGGAAAGGGAGCCATGATTGACCGTATAGAGAACAACATGGACCAGTCAGTGGGCTTCGTGGAGCGGGCCGTGGCAGATACCAAAAAGGCTGTCAAGTATCAGAGTGAAGCCCGCAGGGTGAGCGCCTCAGTCTCGGCCAGTCTTACTGGAGTCTCCTTTCCCTGGCCATCCCCAGCTGTGTCCTTGAGCCCTTGCCTTCCCTCCCTGCCCTGGCCTCTGCCCAACCCCTAGCTCAGCCTTTCCTAGAGACCAGCTGCCCGCCCTCCCATCCCAGGTGTGCCTTGCATGGATCTGGCTCACATGCTTTCTCCCCAAGAACCCACACTTGAACGGCGGGTCTGTGGGGTGGATGCACGGTCCGGGTGTTGCTGCTAATCTTCTCCTGGACGTAGCTCATGAACCTTTCAGGTGTTACGCTTGACTCCTCTGTTCTTCAGAAACCTTTTCATTGTCTTCTACTCCAGGAGCCTGAGCTCTGCCCGCTATTCTTTTTCTCTGCCTGTACCTAGTGCTGTGCTAACTGCTATTTAAACGTTATCTCATATCTTACGGAGCACCTGTCATTTCTACTTTACACATGAAACAATTGAGGGTCAGAGGTTTAGTAATTGGCTTCAGGCCACCTACTACCGAATCCGATCCCGATCGTGCTCTTTCTCCCACACTATTGTTTGTCCACCCTCTGGTGTCCCTGTTGCTTGAGGACTTCTAAGCTTCTGTACTCATTGGCTGGGGATCTAGCTCTGGTGGCTTCTGCTTTTTAGACTTTTCTTGTTTGACTGTTTGTCTTGGGCTCTGATGTTTTTGTTCATCAGCCTTTTTCTTCCAGCTTTACCTAGTGCTTGTGGAGGGATTTAGAGAGCTTGGGAAGTTATTTTACAGGATGAATCTGAATCATAGTTTCTGATACCCAGTCTGTATGATGGGTCTGACACGTGGGAGTGTACTTTAGGGGACAGATGGATGGAATTGGAAATTAGGACTATCTAAAAAATGTCTTTACACTCCCTCTTAAGAAGGAAAAATCAGTCACTTTATATTTTGGCCTATTGCTGCTTGGAGACCCCATGATGGTGGCTCTTATTATATCTGTCCACATGTGCAAAACTGCAGTGTGAGCTAAGAGCTGACAGCTGATAGAAGCTCCATATTTCCATCTACTGGCATGGCTAGCCATGAAGTAATTTAAGAAATGTAAAATATCCTAAAAGAATGTCTGTATAGAGATGTAGGCTTATTTGGATCGATTAGATGTTTTCTCTGTAGAAGTGAGAGGGGTTGGGTTTTTGTCTGAGATGTTATTTTTTTGGTTGTTTATAATACTGATCTGTTTTTGTTTGTCTCATTCCTCTCTCCAGAAATTGATAATTATCATTGTGGTAGTAGTTGTGTTGCTGGGCCTTTTAGCATTGATTATTGGACTTTCCGTGGGGCTGAAATAAGAGTGGCCTAAGAGGCTGCTGCACTGACATGTAAGTAAACGAGTAAGCACATTACTCTTGGGGACTCTGGATTGGATCCTCAAGAGGAAGTTAGCTTGGGATTTCAGATTCCACTTCCTTCCTCTTATGATTGTCCTTGGACATACCGAGCTTTCTAAAATGTTCAGTAGCCTGTGGAATCTTTCTTGGGTTCTGGCTGCAGCCCGTGGGTCAGGTCTCCTGTTTGTTCTGATCCTGTAGATCCTGTCCCTGCTCTGTCTTGTGTTTCTCACCTCCCGCCTGGCATAGCGGAGCACCCCATTGTGACTCCCCTCACCCAGGAAGCATGCTCCTAAGTTGGGTACAGTCTACGTCTTGCATCTGGAGTCTGTCTTCTGAATTCTTACTGGCTTTCCTGGATACTGGGCTTTGCTTTGGGCATCCTTTGAAATGCAAATGAAGCTCTGAATTGGAATTTGGGTCTGTAGGGTTTTGTTTGTGGCTGACTGTTCGGATCTTGAATGACGTAGTAGTTAACATTTCTGAGTGTGGAGTTGTGCCTGACAGTGTACCAAACATTGAATCCTCACAACACCCTTATGAGATAGGTAGTAGTATTATGCACGTTTCACAGACAAAGAAACTCAGTCTTAAAGAAACAGGGCCAAATTCACACAGCTGATAATAGACCTAGAAGAGTTCTTTACTACATCGTAGCTTCTCTTAGTAAAACAAGATAGCCATTTATCATTGTCTACAAAATCTAGAGAACCTTAGAGGATAGTGGCTTTAAAATTTAGACTATTAATTTTCTTTAAAATTTGTTAAAAAGGATAGAGCTGACCACTGAGTCAG
>CAUYRT010025201.1:0-12877 GCA_963574885.1 Lepilemur ruficaudatus | reverse complement strand
TATTTGAAAATATACAATAAGTTGTTCATTATAATCACTATAGTGCTTTAAAGCTCTACAACTTATTCCCATCTAGCTATACTTTTGTATCCATTAATCAACTTCTGGCTATTTCCTCTACCAGCCCCCTACTTTCTACTTCTTCTTCTTCTTCTTTTTTTTTTTTTTGAGACACAGTCTCACTCTGTTGCCCAGACTAGAGTACCGTGGCGTCAGCCTAGCTCACAGCAACCTCAAACTCTTGGGCTCAAGCGATCCTCCTGTCTCAGCCTCCCAAGTAGCTGGGACTACAGGCATGCGCCACCATGCCCGGCTAATTTTTTCTATATATATTTTTAGTTGGCCAATTAATTTCTTTCTATTTTTTAGTAGAGACGGGGTCTTGCTCTTGCTCAGGCTGGTTTCGAACTCCTGACCTTGAGCAATCCACCCGCCTCGGCCTCCCAGAGTGCTACGATTACAGGCGTGAGCCAAGTCTTTTACTTTTAAATGTATTTTGGTATCTTAAAAGCAAAAATTCTTATTTCTTAAACTTAATGTAACAGCTATTATTTTTTTTCTTTTTTTAGACACAGTCTCACTCTATTGTCCAGGCTAGAGTGCAATGGTCTCATAGCTCACTGCAACCTCAAACTCCTGGGCTAAGCAATCTTCCTGCCTCAGCCTTCAGCAAGTAGCTAGGACTACAGGCATGTGCCACTGAGCCGGGCTAATTTTTCTATATTTTGTAGAGATGGAGTCTTGCTCTTGCTCTTGCTCAGGCTGGTCTGGAATTTCTGGCCTCAAGCAATCCTCCCGCTTTGGCTTCCCAGAGTGCCAGGATTACAGGTGTAAGATACCACATCCAGCCCTTCGAACAGCTGTTTTTAAAAAGCACCAACTATTCAATGGCAGCTTGTTTTATAGAACTGGAAGAAAATTATTTTAAATGCACATATCTCCATTGGTTCATAATACTAATTTCATAATTATTAATATAGAAAAGAGGTATCAGATGTACAGAGTAAGAGTAGTCACGCACAGCCAACAAACAGCATAGTGTTATGTCAAATGCTTAGAACATGCCAGACAGACAAATTAGGAATGAACTCTGATAATCTCATCCCAACTCATGGCCTTAATTATAATTCATTCACTCGTGTCTCCTAAATTTCTCCCTCCAGCCCTGACTTCCCAATGAACTTAAATACAACAGTGCTTCCTACTTCGGTCCACGTAAGTCTCTTCTCCACGTGGCAGGCAGAGTGACTCTGTTAAACCAAGTCAAATTATAGCACCACTCAGCTCAAAATCCTCAAATGGCTTTCTGATTAACTCAGAGTAAAAGGCCAAGTTCTTCCGATGCCTAGCAGACCACACTTCCAACCCCACATACTGCCCTGCAATTATCTCATACTCCTCCCCCCTCCACCCCACACACTTCACTTAGCACACTCCTATTTCTTCAACACACTAAGCTCTATCTTGCTCAGGAAACTTGTTCCCTCTAATATGAATGATCTTCATTCAGATACCTGCATGGCTAGCTCCTCACTGCCTTCAGGACTCTATTCCAAGTATTCTTCTCAGAGAGGTTCTCAAATATCCCAACCAATGTATAATTCACATTCCTAATCTCTCTTCCTTTCTTTTTCACCTTCCAGCCCTATCACCATTTAACATATTATAATCTTTCCTTATTTATCTTCATTCTTTTCTATTTTCCATCCTGTAGAATGTAAACTTCAAAGGGCAGGGACCGTTATCTTTTGTTAACTGTTGTATACCCAGCACAAACAAAGGGTCTGGCATAGGATAGGTGCTCAACAATTACAGAATTTGTTAAATGAATCAATAAATAGTAATTCTCCTTAATAAGATCCTTTATTTAGAGAGAAGATTATGCTCTATTAATTCCACATTTCTATGAATTTACTCTGAGACCTTTGCCCAAGTGGGAAATTTTGTAGGCCAACAAAGGACTTAAAGCTGCCAACTTTCTACAAACACATGACCAAAATCAACAGTTAAAAAAAAAGTCATCTAGAATCCCATTATACAAACACAGATACATAATAATTGCCTTTACTACATGGGATACATTCTAATATTTTCTATTTCATTTTTCTTAAATTAACTATGACCCACAAAATCAATTAAGTCTCATCAATGGGTCACTACTCTACTAGTGATTTGAAAAACTGGTCTAAAGCCAACAAAATGTAGTACTTTAAACTATGGTTCATAACTAACCAATTTCTGAAAACATATCAGGATTCATTGTAGCTCAATGTAGACCTTTCAAACCAGCATAATCCAAAACATAAAAATGAAACTGGTATCTAATATGTGCCAGGCATATTATATTAATTTTAATTAAGAGATCAGTATCTAATGTTGAAACATATAGATAGTATTTACTCTTATAAACATGTGCATCACCTTGGAAGAGAATCTAAAACCACAATATTAAGCATAATAAAAATTATTTATTCTTTTCCTCACTTATTCTAAAACTATATTTTGTTTGCCCAATTCTGGTTAGGTAGTGTGCCAAGCACTGAGTACAGAGTGGTAAATGCATAAAGAATGCAGACTGGCATGTCATGAATAATGATTTACAACTTTAAAACTAAAATCAAGTAGATAATTGGTATATTTATAATGCCAAAAAAAATATAAGGCAGGTTTGAAAACATTGCTCTTTCGAGTTAATTAAAATAAGTTTAGTCTGTCTATATATATATATATAGAGAGAGAGAGAGCGCGAGAGAGAGAGAGAGAGAGAGAGAGAGAGAGAGAGAGTGAGTCAGTGAGTTTCAATCACCTAACTCTAGGATGACGCCACATAGCCCAGTGTTTCTCAACCTAAGCACTCCTGACATTTTGGACTTGGTAATTCTTTGTTGAAAGGAGCTACTGGGTGCACTGTAGAACGTTTAGCAGCTTCTCTGGCCTCTATCTACTAGATACCAGTGGCAATACCCTAGTTTTATGGCAACCAAAAATGGAACCAGGTTTTAACAAATGTCTCATGAGAGAACCCCTGCCCAAATCCAACCTTCTTCTCAGGATCACTTCTACATTTCTAGTAACTACCTTCTAGGTAACTTTTTTTTAATTTTTAAATTTAAATTATTATAGGTACATTAACAGTTGTATCTTTTAGGTAATATTTAATGCATCCCCTAACATCCTGTCTAGAGAAAAAATTCTAAATCAAAATTATCAATAGTCTCCAATATCATGGAAATCATAAAATAACCTGACAATTAATAAGGCCATCACATTTATCTGAGGATAAATTTTTAAAGCCCAAAAAAGTTTATGATTTACCTAAAGTTACATGGAGAGTTTATAGACAGAGTTCACACTAAAATGTGTAATTCCCGAGTTCTAGTTTTGTGTTCTTTCCACTAGAACTGACTTAATGCACACCTATTTCTGATGATGGTGCTGTTAATTGCTTAGTCTCTAAGAATTAAAGTGTCTCACTGCATTCATTTTTTTTTTTTTTACTCTCATCTATTTTTTAAACCTATTCAAACCTCCCTCACCTCTCATCAAATGCTGAAGTACCTTATAAGTGATTCTAAATAACTTTTAGGGCATTGCTCATTCCAACTACCTTTTATTTCCATTCCAACTTCTAGGTTGAGGTCTACTTATTACTTTATGTTTGTACATTTGTACTAAACTCCAAATTGCTCTCTTCTTTGTGGTCTTCATATTTATATAACACACCACCACTAAATGGAACTTAAAACACCACTGTAATTATATCACTCTTCTATTCCTGTTGAGTCCTCCAATTCTAAAGAATACATTAGATTATGCTATAGACTGAAATGTGTCCCCCAAAAATTCATATACTGAAACTATAACCTCCAAAATGATGGTATTGGGAGATGCAGCTTTTGGGATAATTAGGTTTATGTAAGGTCATGAGGGTGGGGCCCTCATGATAGGATTAGTGCCCTTATAAGAAGAGATACCACAGAACTTGCTTCCACTCTCTCTCTGTGCCATGTGACGAAACAGCAAGAATGCAGTCATCTACCAACCTATCAGAAACAGGGTTTTCACTGGGGTTCCCAGTGAAACTGGATAGCATCTTGATCTTAAACTTCCAGGCCTCTGAAAATGTGAGAAATAAATTCCTGTTTAAAACAAAAAAAAATTAAACTGGGTTCCAATAACATTGCTGGACTTTCCACCTAGCTGACCTTGGTTGGATTTCTGTCCATACTGATTAACTCTCCACCCAAGCAATCATTCCAGATGAAAAATGAGGAGTGGAGCAAGCAACAGAAATAAATTCAGTAAGTTAGTGAATGAGTTCATTCAAAACAAGAGTAGCATTAGAACATGGGAGTTTTCTTATTACTTCTTCTCTAGTTGTCCAGACTCCTTTCTCCACAAATGCTCATCAATGGATGAATGGATGAACCCTTATTTTCTAATTTACCAGAATCCTGAGATATTGGGGTGGGGAGGTTGGTGCAAAAACCTATTAGATTTAAGGGATTTGTCCTCAAAAATCAATTCATAGTCCCACTGAGGAAGTCACTAAGGGATATGGGAGAAGTCAGTGGGAGGGCATCATTCCAAAGATAGCTGAGAAGTCAGTGCACGATGACCCAACCTCCCATTATTTCTGTACATTCAAACAATGGCAATTCTAATGGGCCTTTGTTATAGCCACATACTAGCTCTTTCAGGCATCAGTTCTTCTTGACTAACTTCTGTAATCAGACCTTAGGCCACCAAGACCCCTCAGTACCTATCCCCGCCATCTTTCCCTGCCCATCACTCTCTTCACCCCACTCTTATTCCCACAAACTCCTGCCCTACCCTCCTCACTCTCCACCTACAGCACTCTTGTCCCTTCTCCATCAATAATTCCACACATTTGCTAGCTTGAATTTAATGCTTTATAGGATTGGGAGCTTTACAGGATCCTTAAAACTATAGGAAACATTTGTATTCCATCCTAGGGCAACTAAATAAAACACAAATAATTTTTCATAAATATTTTTTAATAAATACCTTTTCATAAATAATCTCAAGATGGCAGAAGAGTGTAAAATAAGGCGTAAACTAGCCTAGGAGTCTAGGAGGGGAGTAACTATTAGACCAAGGTTGTTCCTCATCAAAAAACATGACCATTTCTATAGATAAGACAGAAAAATCAAGAACTTACAGATCCTCACTACTATTTGCACTCTTGTTATCTCTCTGACCTATTCTCTCACTATTCTAACCTTCATTCATTTCAATCCAGCCACAGTAGCTTCCGCGCTCTTCCTTCAGAGTCTCTGCCTGACACCTTTGTCCCCATGGCTAACACGGAGACATTTTATCCCCTTCAAGTCCATGTCCAAACTTACCTTCTCCATGAGACTTACCCTGACCATACTATCTAAAATTACAGAGGCAGAGGTGGGAGGATCACTTGAGCCCAGGAGTTTGAGCCTTCATTGAGCTAAGACTGGGCCACTACTACACTCCAGCTAGGATAACAAAGCAAGATCCTATCTCTTATAAATAAATAAATAAAATTAGAATATTCCTATCTCCCCAACTTCCAATCCCCTAATCCTGCTTTATTATTTTTTTCCTAATTCTATAACATCATCTTCTATTTCACCAGAGAATCTGTATATTTAGTATATTTAAAATCTTTCTTCCTCCACTGCACTGTCAGTTCCTTCTGTTGGAGTAGTTTTGTTTTGGTTTTTTTTGTTCATTTTTGTCTGTTTTGTTCACTGATCTCTCTCAAGTGCCTAGAGCAGTGTCTGGCACACAATAACCACTTGAATATTCATTAAAGAAAAAAGGTAATCTAGAAGGAGTTAGAAATAAATTCAAAAAACAAAGATGAGGCCAGGCCAGGTGGCTCAGGCCTATAATCCTAGCATGCTGGGGGACCAAGGCGGGAAGATTGCCTGAGGTCAGGAGCTCAAGACTAGTCTGAGCAAGAGCAAGACCCCATCTCTATTAAAAATAAAGAAATTAGCCAGACAACTAAAAACATACAGAAAAAATTAGCTGGGCATGGTGGCGCATGCCTATAGTCCCAGCTACCCGGGAGGCTGAGGCAGAAGCATCGCTTAGAGCCTAGTAGTTGGAGGTTGCAGTGAGCTACAATGACACCATTGCACTCTACCCAGGGTAACAGAGTGAGATTCTTTCTCAACAACAACAACAACAAAAAACAAACAAAAAAACAAAAAAACAAGAAAACAGGGCACCCTTCCACACAACTATTTTTTAAAAAATATTTTTTAAAAATAAAAATAAATAAAAAAATTAAAATAACATGGACTGAGAGAAGGGGTAAGAAATATTCAAACCTGGGAAACAGACAATTTTCTTCAAGCTACTGAGCTGTATTGTTATAGGAACTAGGAGAGCCCTATAATCCTGAAGTTCAGAAGAATGCCTATGGCTATGGGAACCAATAGTTTGGGGAAGCCTTTTCTCAGAACAGCATGGTCAGAGTCCTGTATGGGATCTACTCCCAAGAAGCAGAGAAAATTAACCATTTTCCCTTTCCTTCCCTTCCTTCAAAGAGCAGAAGGAATCTACAAAGGAGATTTAAGCAGTTCAATCTAAAAGTGATCTGTTGCTTCACAGGCAAATTCTTTCACTAATGTTGAGTATATATAAAGGGTTTGGAATTATTAGGTGAGTAGAGAATTATTTTAAAAGGGGCTGTGGAGGACCACAAAAAAGAAAACTTTTAAAAAAAAACACAAAAAACCTTGATAATGTCAATTTGTTAAATGTCCAGCAACAAGGCCGGGCGCGGTGGCTCACGCCTGTAATCCTAGCACTCTGGGAGGCTGAGGCAGGCGGATCACTCAAGGTCAGGAGTTTGAAACCAGTCTGAGCAAGAGCAAGACCCTGTCTCTACTATAAATAGAAAGAAATTAATTGGCCAACTAAGATATATACAGAAAAAATGAGCTGGGCATGGTGGTACATGCCTGTAGTCCCAGCTACTTGGGAGGCTGAGGCAGGAGGATCGCCTGAGCCCAGGAGTCTGAGGCTGCTGTGAGCTAGGCTGACGCCACAGCACTCACTCTAGCCCGGGCAACAGAGTGAGACTCTGTCTCAAAAAAAAAAAAAAAATCCCAGCAACAAAGTGAAGTTCAGCGGGAATGGTGGAATAAGGATCTAAACATAGCTGCTCTTTCATAAAAGCAAAGAGAACACTAGCAAAAACTGTCAAAATTTAGTTTTTCAGATCTTAGAAAGTAAAAGGCTTGTAAAAATCAGAGGATTTTTGTGGAAAGGTTTGGTGGTTCCTCAAAAGGTTACTCATAGATTTATCATGACCCTGTATGTCCACTTCTAAATATATACCTCAAAGAACTGAAAACAAGTACTCAAGTCATTTACACATGTTTATAGCAGCTATTCATAATAACCAAAAGGTAGAAAGATAAATGTCCATCAATGGATGGATAAACAAATTACGGTACATATATATAATGGAAAGTTATTTAGCCATAAAAGGAATGAAGCACTGATACAAGCTACAACAATGAATGAACCCTGAAAACATGCAAACAGACACAAAAGGTCACATACTGTATGATTTCACTTACAGGAAATATACAGAATAGATAAATCCATAGAGATTAAACAAAGACTAGTGGTTGCCAGGGGATGTGGAGGAGAAATGGAAATAAACTGCTTAATGGGAAAGGGTTTTACTTTGGAATGACTGAAATGTGTTAGAACTAGATAAAGGCAGCAGATGTACAATATCGTGAATGTACTACATGCCATTGAATTATTTTAAAATGATTGATTTTATGTGACTTTTGCCTCAATAAATTATTTTAAAAAATAAAGAGGGTATATTACTCCCAACCACACAGAAATAAAAATTATAAGAGAATACTATGAACAATTCTATGCCAACAATTTAGATAACCTAGATGAAACAGACAAATTCCTAGGAATACACAAACTACTGAACCGACTCAAAAACAGAAAATATGAATAGATCCAAAACAAGTAAAGAAATAGAGTTAGTCAAAAACTTTCCCAAATAAAAGCCCAAGCTAGATAAGATGGCTATACTGGTAAATTATAACCAATGTTTAAAAAAGAATTAACACCAATCCTTCATAAATTCTTCCAAAACTTAAGAGGAAAGAAAACTTTGCACCTCTTTCTATGACACCAGTATTACTCTGACACCAAAATCAAACAAAGAAATCACAAAACTAGAGATCAATATTCTTTATAAATATACAAGCAAAAATCCTCAACAAAATGCTAGCGAACAAAATCCAACAACATTTAATAAGAATTACATACCATAACCAAGTGAGATTTATTTAAAGAATGCAAGATTGGTTCATTTTATGAAAATCAACCATTATAACACTTTAATAGAATAAATTACAAAACCCACATGTGTCTGCAGAAAAAGGATGAAAAAAATCTAACTTCCTATCATTATTTAAAAAACAAAAAACAAAACAACTAGGAATTGACAGGAACTTTCTTAACCAAAGGTATCTGTAAAAGACCCACAGCAAGCATCATACTTCATGGTAAAAGACTGAGCTTCCCCACTCCTGCCCCATGATCAGGAACAAGAAACAAGAAAAGGATGTCCACTTTCATCACTTCAAGTCAACACTGTACTGAAGATTCTACAAGCAGGGCAATCAGATAAGAAAAAGAAACAAAAAGCATTCAGATTGGAAAGGAAGAAGTAAAACTATATTGCAGACAACATAAATTTTGTATACAGAAAATCCTGAGGGATCCATGAAACGTGTTAGAATAAATTCAGCAAGATTGCAGAATAGAAGATCAATATAAAAAATAAATTACATTTCTATACACTAGCAATAAACACTCTGAAACTAAAATTAAGTAAACAATTCCATTTACATTAGCATCAAAAAGAACAAAATAGGCCTGGCAAGGTGACTGAAGCCTGTAATCCTAGCACTCTGAGAGGCCGAGGCAGGAGGACTACTTATGATTAGGAGTTTGAGACCAGCCTGAGCAAGAATAAGACCCCATCTCTACTAAAAAACAGAAAAATTAACCAGGTATCATGGCGTACACCTGTACTCCCTGCCACCCGCTTGAGAGGCTGAGGCAGGAAGATCACTTGAGCCTAGGAGTGAGAGGTTGCAGTGAGCTACGATGACGCCACTGCATTGTACCCAGGGTGACAGAGTGAGCCCATCTCCAAAAAAAAATAAATAAAATACTTAGGAATAAATTTAAAAAAAGAAATGAAGACTTTATGTGGGAAAACATTGACTTATACTGCATACGTGGTTGAAGAAATTAAAGAAGACCCATAAATACGAAGACTTCCTATGTTCATGGATGAGAAAATTCAATATTGTTAAGATGGCAACACTCAAAATTGGCTGGCTTTTCCACAGAAATTGAAACCATCTGGAAATTCAAGGAACCCAGAACAGCCAAAACAATCTTAAAAAACAACAGCAACACAGGTGGAAGACTCACACTTTCTAATTTCAAAATTTACTACAAAGCTACTGTAATCAAGAGTGTGGAGGCTGGGTGCCATGGTTCACGCCTGTAATTCTAGCACTCCAGGAGGCCGAGGCAGGGAAGATTGCTTGAGCTCAGGAGTTAGAGACCAGCAACAGCAAGAGCAAGAGCAAGACCCCGTCTCTACCAAAAATAGAAAAATTAGCTGGGCATGGTGGCATGCGCCTGTAGTCCCAGCTACTTGGGAAGCTGAGGCAAGAGGATCGCTTGAGCCTAGGAGTATGAGGTTGCAGTGAGCTATGAGGATGCCACTGCACTCTATCCAGGGCAACAGAGCAAGACTCTGTCTCAAAAAAAAAAAAAAATCACAATGAGATATTACTTCACATCCACTAGGTTAACCATAACCAAAACAATAACAAATTTTGCAGAGAATGTGCAGAAACCAGAACCCTCACATACTGCTAAATGGCAATGTAAACTGGTACAGCCACATGGGAAAACAATTTGGCAACTGCTCAAAAATTAAATATAGAGTTACCATATGACCTACCAATTTTACTACTAGGTATATACTCAAGAGAATTAATAATAAAAATATAAGCTCACACAAGAACTTGTACATCAATGTTTATAGCAGCATTATCTGTAACAGCCACAAAGTGCAAATAATGGAAATGTAAATTAATTGATGAATAGATGAACTCTGGTATATCCATACAATGGAATAAAAAGGAATGAAGTACAGATGCATGTACAACATGATGTTCCTTGAAAACATGCTAAGTGAATAAAGCCAGATATAAAATGTCACATGATTTTATATGATTCCACTTATATGAAACGTCCAGAATAGGCAAATCCACACAGACAAAAATAAACTAGTGGTTGCTATGAATTGGGAGGAAAAGAGGAATAGGAAGTACAGCAGGTTGAAAAATGGCCCCCAAAATATCAAGTCCTAATCCCTGAAACCTATATATTTAACCTTATTTGGAAAAAGGGTCTTTGCAGATGTGATTAAGAATCTTGAAAAAATTCTTAAGAAAATTTTGTTGCATTATAAAGGGGCCTTAAATGCCATCATAAGCGTCCTTATGAGATAGGTAGAGGGAGATTTCACACATACTGTTGGAGAAAGTGATACGAAGACAGAGGCAAAAACTGGAGTGATGGGTACAAGCCAAGGACTGTGACATCTACAAACTGGAATAAGCAAGGAACGGATCCTCTGCTAGTCTCCTGGGCAAACACATCCCTACCACTATTTTGATTTAGGTCCAATGAAACTGATTTTGGACTTCTGGCCTACAGAACTAAGGGAGAATAAATGTTTGCTGTTTTAAGTCACAGCAAAGTAATATAGGGAGTGACTATTAATGGACACAGGAGTGACTACTAATGGACCCAGGGTTTCTTTAAGGTTGGTGAAATGTTCCGGAATTAGATATTGTTGATGGTTGTACAATTTTGTAAATACAGTATTTTGTAAATACTACAAAACCATTCAATTTCATTCTGCAAAGTGTGAATTTTACAGGCTGGTGTGACCCCCACATCCCAACAACTGATGCTAAATTTTCAAAGCCCCTAAGCAGACTCTATTCATGACAAGGGTTAAGGCCGGGCACAGTGGCTCACATCTGTAATCCTAGCACTCTGCGAGGCCGAGGCTTGAGCTCAGGAGTTCGAGACCAGCCTTAGCAAGAGTGAGACCCTGTCTCTACTAAAAATAGACGTCATGACATGGGCCTATAATCCCAGCTACTCGGGAGGCTGAGGCAGGAGGATCGCTTGAGCCCAGGAGTTTGAGGCTGCAATGAGCTACTAGGATACCACTTCACTCTACCCAAGGTGACAAGAGTTCTCTGTCTCAAATAAAAAAAGAAAAAGAAACTGAACCCTCCATCCTCACTCACTCCCCCCTCACAAAAAACAAACAAACAAAAACACCAAGGGTTAGGTAATTAGGATAATGGTCTGGAAATTCCATCTGGAAATTCAAGGAACCCAGAACAGCCAAAACAATCTTAAAAAACAACAGCAACACAGGTGGAAGACTCACACTTTCTAATTGCAAAATTTACTACAAAGCTACTGTAATCAAGAGTGTGGAGGAAAGGTGCCATGGTTCACGCCTGTAATTCTAGCACTCTGGGAGGCCGAGTGATAGAGTTAATCTACCAGCAATGAGAAATATGCTAGTATCAGGTGATCAATTTATACATTTGTAGTAGGAGTCATACCCTTCCAGAGATGGAAAAGTTATAATTTGCAGTGTGAACATTTCTCTGATGATACTAAGGACTTAGAAGACCAAATTAGGCAAGTAGGATTATCAAATATGCTGGTTTGACCAGGACAGTCCCAGTTTAACCTGCTGTTCTTGTACATGTATTAATAGCACCACTTTTCACTCTTAATAAGTATGCTGGTTTAGATGATAAATTATATACAGTTAACCTAGTTACAAGGAATCTGGAAGTTGTGAAGTTGAGAGAGCACAGTCCATACAGGCCAGATGGGCCCTGTCATGAATCCCTACATAACCTGTATCTCTCTGCTACTGGGAGACCCACAGGAGGAAAATCCTAGTAAGACTTCTTCAGAGCATTCATATTTTGTTTTCAAACTTATACAATACTAATGCTCAAGCTAACCTCTCAGAATTGTATTATTCAGGATTATTCGAATAACTGATTAATTTATACATTTAAGGGAAAGCATGAGGAATGGACCTAGGTATACATGTAGTTTACAAGCATAAGGAGCTAACAAAGGATAAGATTAAATTAGCTTGTGCTCACATTCACTAAGTGTTAAAAGCCAAAAGTTGAAAATCACTATTTTTTGACATATCAAACCGACATTAAGGTAATACTGCTGCATTAGAACTCCTGGGGGCAAAAAAAAGAGGTTTTTAAGAAATTAGGGAGAGGCCAGGTTCCGTGGCTCGTGCCTATAATCCTAGCACTCTGGGTGGCCAAGGCAGGAGGATTGCTTGAGCTCAGGAGTTCCAGACCAGCTTGAGCAAGAGCAAGACCCCGTCTCTACTAAAAAAAGAAAAAAAAAAAAAAAAAAAATTAGCCAGGCGTGGTGGCATGTGCCTGTAGTCCCAGCTACTTGGGAGGCTGAGGCAAGAGAATAGCCTGAGCCCAGGAGTTGGAGGTTGCTGTGAGCTGGGCTGATGCCAAGGCACTCTAGCCCAGGCAACAGAGCTCGACTCTGTCTCAAAAAGAAAAAAAAAAAAAAGGAGAGGAAAGGAGATGGGAGGGGAGGGGAGAGGAGGAGAGAGGAGAGGGGAGGAGGAGGAGGAAGAGAGGGAGGAGGAGGAGGAGGGGGAGGAGGAGGGGGAGGAAGAGGGGGAGGAAGAGGGGGAGGAAGAGGGGGAGGA
>CAUYRT010025200.1:0-36687 GCA_963574885.1 Lepilemur ruficaudatus | reverse complement strand
ATCCAGAGATGAAACCATCTGCATATCATAACCTAATCTTTGATAAACCAGACAAAAATACACATTGGGGAAAAGAATCTTTTTTCAATAAATGGTGCTGGGAAAACTGGATAGCTACATGCAGAAAAATGAAACTGGATTCCTACCTCTCACTTCTCACAAAAATACACTCAAGATGGTTAACAGACCTAAACCTAAGGCAGGAAACCTTAAGAATCCCAGAAGAGGATGTAGGGAAGACTCTTTCAGACATCAGCCTAGGCAAAGAATTCTTGAAGAAGACACCCAAAGCAATTAATGGAGAAACAAAAATAAACAAATGGGATCTGATCAAATTAAAAAGCTTCTGCACAGCCAAAGAAACTATCACTAGAGCAAATAAACAACCTACAGAATGGGAGAAAATATTTGCTCTCTACACCTCCAACGAAGGTCTGATAACAAGAATCTACCTAGAACTCAAAAGAATTAACAAGAAAAAAATCAAACAATCCCATTTATAAATGGGCAAAGGAGATGAACAGAAACTTTTCCAAAGAAGACAGAATAATGGCCAGCAAACATATAAAAAAATGTTTATCATCTCTAATCATTAGAGAAATGCAAATCAAAACTACAATGAGATACCACCTAACTCCAGTGAGATTGGCCTCCATCAAAACAACAAATGCTGGCAAGGATGTGGAAAGACAGGAACACTGTTACACTGCTGATGGGACTGCAAATTAATGCAACCTTTGTGGAAAAGAATTTGGAGATTCCTCAAAGAGCTAAAAATAGAATTACCATTTGATCCAGCAATAGTATTAATTGGCATCTACCCAGAAGAGCATAAGACATTCTGTTATAAAGACATCTGCACCCGAATGTTTATGGCAGCACAATTCACTATAGCTAGGTCATGGAAACAACCCAAGTGCCAGTCAATTCATGAGTGGATTGTTAAAATTTGATATATGATTACAATAGTGAGAATGTCTTTTATCAAAAAGTCCCTAAACAATAAATGTTGGTGTGGATGCAGAGAAATAGGAACACTCGTATACTCATGGTGGGACTGCAAGTTAGTACAATTTCTATGGAAATTTGTATGGAGATAGCTCAAAGAACTAAAGTATAACTACCACTTGACCCAGCAATCCCACTATTGGGTATTTACCAAAAGGAAGAAAAGGCATTCTATAAAAAGAACACCTGCTCTTGAATGTTTATAGCAGCACAATTCACAATTGCAAAGACGTGCAAACAACCCAAGTGGTCATCAATACATGAGTGGATTAATAAAATGTGGTATATGTATACCATGGAGTACTATTCCACTACAAAAAACAATGGCGAACTATTAATAGCACCTCTTGTATTATCCTGGGTGGAGCTAGAGCCCATTCTACTAAGTGAAGTATCACAAGAATGGAAAAAGAAACACCACATGTACTCACAATTAAATTGGTACTAATTGATCAACACATACGTTCTTATATGGTAGTAGCATTCACTGCGTGTTGGGCAGGTGGGAGAGGGGAGAAGGGGATGGGTATATATACACCTAATGGGTGTGGTGCACACTGTCTAGGGATGGGCATGCTTGTAGCTCTGACTTGGGTGGCACAAAGGCAATATATGTAACCTAAACATTTATATCATCGTAATATTCTAAAATTTAAAAAAAAAATTAAATTAAAATTAAAAAAATGTGCCCTGCAGACATTCATGTCTCTTCATTCCCCATTGCTACCTTTGTCCAAACCATCCCTTATATACTAATGCAACAGATCTTAACCTGTCTACATGTATCCAGCTCTCTTTCTTTATAATCTATTTTTAAGAAATAAGGCCGGGCGCAGTGATTCACGCCTGTAATCCTAGCACTCTGGGAGGCCGAGGTGGGCGGATCGCTCAAGGTAAGGAGTTTGAAACCAGTCTGAACAAGAGTGAGACCCCGTCTCTACTAAAAATAAAAAGAAATTAATTGGCCAACTAAAAATATATGTAAAAAAAAAAAATTAGCCGGGCATGGTGGCACATGCCTGTAGTCCCAGCTACTCAGGAGGCTGAGGCAGAAGGATCGCTTGAGCCCAGGAGTTTGAGGTTGCTGTGAGCTAGGCTAATGCCACAGCACTCTAGCCCAGGCAACAGAGTGAGACTCTGTCTCAAAAAAAAAAAAAAAAAAAAAGAAGGAAAGAAATAAACCAGAGTGATTTTTTTTGAGAATGTAGATAAGATTTTATAGTTTTTCTGCTTTAAACATTCCTCCAGTGGTTTTTCATTGTATTTAAAATAAATCCAAACCTATATCCTAACAAATCTGGGCACAATCCTCACTCTCTCTGACCATAGCCTCCTCTTTTTTTTTAGACTTGCCCAGTATTTTTCAACAAATCAGCCTTCTTTTGGTTTTTGAACAGCTCTGCTGCACTGCACAACTCCAGAAGGCACCAGTCATCCTACTTAGAATATGTCTATGGGTGTTTTGCCAATGGCTCTTGCATTTTCCTGAAAGAGGCTTTGATTAAATGTGGCTTCTACCTGTAGTTTAGACCTTAGCTTAAATGTTACTATCTCAGAGAGACTTTCCATGATAATTCAAATATAAATACCTATACAGTTGCTATCATATAAATGTACAGTATCCAAATTTTATGCATATCATATATTGTATGCTTTTATATATGAGTTATATATTTGTAAAATGATTGATCTTTTTTTGTTGTTGTTGTCTATGTATTTGAAGTAGAATTTAAGCTTTATTTTGAAAAGGAACTTGTTTGGCATTTTCACTTATGTGTTAGGTGCCTAGCATATAGTAAGGCATATAGTAAGGCCTTATAATATTTGTTGAAAAAATGAACAAGAGTTAAAATTTTTTAAGTAATTGAGATTTTTCATTGTTATAAAACACTATAATATCCCCTTGCCAAAGAAGCATTTTATCTAGAGGGCAACTAAGTGACAATAAAGTCCTTTGATTTTTATAGATTGGAGGGGAAATTAGTAGCAAGCATGTGACTTCTGATGTTTAATTTGCAGAATGAAGACAATGAACAAAACATATCCCAATTATCATTTATTATAGACAAAAATGTTGGAAGGACATAATCTCTAAACACAGGATGGTCTGTTAAATTGAACAAATTTTGTCATAGAAAGAATTAATCACATTATGCATGTTTTTCCACAAATTTTCTCTAATAAACCAGTGAAAGTTTATTTATAGAACAATGGGCAATGTTTGGGAAGGGTTGGCTGAACTTAGAGAATAGAATTTCTTAGTCTAAACTGAGGTTTGTCAATTTTATGTACCTTTCACAGAGTTGGTCAGGGCAGTTTTGCCAGCTCTGACTCAGGGGACCAGAGACTATGTAAAGTCTTATTATTATGTATTTCCTGTCTTTGAACTCTGCCTGTCTTCTTTTGAATTCCTCTGGTTTATGAAGTGTTCCATGTCTGGCCAGATCTAATTATCCTCTATACAAACTGCCTTTCTCAACCGGTTCAGCATAACTTCTACAGCCACTAATTACTAAGTGGTGATATCCGTTTGACCCTAACGTAGATCCAACAATGAAAGTTGAGATGTTTTTCTGAAAAAGTTGACTGTGAACCTAACTCTTGAAGGTAATGGGGAAATAATTGGATTGGGGGAAAAGAACAGATAGATATTCGACAGGCAGACAGGAGGTAATGACATGTGCAAGACACAGAGGTGGAACTTAATGAGTCATGTACAGAAAATGACATAAAGACCTACTTGCAGGGGAAATAAGACTTCAAATAACATTTCTATCTATTCCTTTTCTGATTTATTTCTTCCATCCAGAATATTTTTTTTAAAGTGGGTTGGAGAAGAAATGTATATGGGCCCACAATTCTGCTTTGTTTTGAGACACAATACTCCAAAATCATTTTCTACATACAGAAGCTTTCCTCATGTCCTCACAAAGGAAATGATTTTACACAATCTACATTTTATACATCACTCAAACATGAGACAGCCAATTTTTTCTGAGCTAGCTACAGCAGGTTTCTCTATTCTCATTACAGTGAAGATTTGAATGATTCACCTCTCGTCGTTTAGACAGCTTACACACACAGAAGCGGCAGCTGGGCTCCTGCTCTCCAGGATGAAGATGAAATGGATGGTTTATAATGGATATCATTTATAAATGTTTTAACTGTTGCTGCTGTAGATGTCACTCTTTCCTTAGTCTCTTGTATATTCAAGGGTATTTTTTCCTGGGTTGTGTATTTGAATAAGATTTGTACAAGACCAGGTAAGCAAAAAATGGTAAGCCTTCAGATCTTCTATTTTCAGAAATACTTTTTATGGAAAAAATATTTGTTTTCTGTAAAGGTGCAATTTTTATTTGCATTTTGAACAAAGATAAAATAACTTTATAATAATTTATTTTCTCCTGATATACATTCGTGAGTTAGGACTGATACTAAATATTATTAAGATGGCCCTATATATCCTCTTTTGTGTTTGTCATTTTTAAAATCCAAGATTCTTGAATATAGCAGCTCTTAATTAAAACTGGCATTCGCTGAATTCTTTAGTAAAAATCTCTTATAAGCACAGGAAGGAACATTTTGTCAGTGCTGATGCCCACACATTTACTTCCTCCAGATAAAACACAAGAGTCTTATACTTTCCTTCATGGTTACACGGAATCCTGTTTCACAAAAGAGTTTGTTGTATTTATATAAGTTAATCTTTTCTATTTAGGTAAATATATTGCTACCAAAGCTAAACCTACTTTCCAAAAGAATTGCTCTCTCATGCTCTTGTGATTTACTTTTATAGCTGCTACTTTTTTTCTTTATATCAACGTCAAAAAAATGTGGCAACATATATGTTTAAAATACAATTAAAAGAAATAAAACATGAATAACTACAAATGGAATTAACATGGTAAATGTGATGTCTGATGCCTTCTGACTAATCAATAGTTCATACATTCCCCCATCTCCATCACATCACCTTCATCAGATATTGTTAATATAAGCTTTATATCTTCTAAGCTTTCTTAATGTCAGTCTACCTAGTACATCTTTCTATCCACTTAAGTGACTTCAACATCCACTTTGATTAATCTTACAGATCGTAACTTCTTAGTTGTTTTATCCTTCTAAACTTAAGTGACCTTTGTTTTAGCACGGCAGCACTGCAACCAACTGCCTACATAGGTTATGTTTTAAACTCCACTGTCATTAAAAATTGATACCAGCAATATCAAATTCCAATCTATCCCCCTTTGATGACAAGCTTGCTGCTTTTTACTTTTAATTCATGTATTCTCTTCCTTCTCCCTTAAACCCTAGGTCAAATCAATGAAAAGCCTTGATTTATCACTCCTCTAAAATCCCTCAAAATAACACTATTCACAATACCCTGTGGAATGTTCATTACTCATTTCCATTTCTGGAACAGTAACTTCTTGATTGTAGTCTTTTTCCTCTCCAAATTTTTCACCACTTCGAGTTCAGTCATCGCTGCAAAATGCTAAGCTAATTGTGTCAGCTCTCTGATCAAAACCCTGGAATAATTGTCCATTATGAATGTCTAAATTATTTTCAAACATCTTAAACAACTGTCATGTTTTTCTTTTTACCTTCCTCTGTCAAAATACAAGATTTCCCTCTCCACCCATGATTAACATCAACTCGACTTTCCTGTGTGAGCTTAGATGGAAAATTCTACGGTAGCATAGTATGACCTATCAAAGCCAGATTGAATGACACTCAAGGTGTCTCCATAATCCTATGTCCATATTATAATTTTTATATTGTGAACAATGATTCATATTATAAAAACTACGAATCTTTGTTCCATTAAGCTACCCTAATTTTTGGTAACTACACTTCTATTTGTAATCTGCATTTATCTGTGCTTTAAATCCTAGTTTTATCCTACTAAATCATTTCCTCAGTGCTGTACTTTAAAAGCCACTTCCTTATAGAAGCTTTCTGTAATCTCCTCAGATTATATACAACAGGTCCATTTTATAAATTTTTTTTCATTTCTTCATAACAACCAAAATTTTTCCTCAAAATACATTTTGTTATGCACTCATATAAATGGTGATTAATGTAAGCCACCCTGATTAAAATTTTAAGATCACCAGAGTATTAACTGAGTCAGTTTTGCCAGTTACTATATATTCAACATGCAACATTGAACCTTAGAATAATAATATGTAAGTATTGACTATTTTGTATATATGAATAAGTCATTTTATTGGATTTAAAACATAAATATTATTTTGTAGACTGCTTGATTCACTAAAAATATGTGTTGTAAAAAATCCTTTTATGTCAAGATTCTCCTTATGAATAAGATATAAAAGGTCATGCTAGCTAAAGCTCTTGTGACGATTAGTTTCTGACCCAAAAATAATTTCATACAGTTCATCTCTAAAAGAACTCACAAAAATTATAAGATCCTATTTTAATGGTAGCAAGGAGCTGTGAATGCCTTGAGGATTAGATAAGCAAATATTCCAGACAAGAGAACTTTTCTAAGAGAAGCTAATGCACTCCACTGGGTGTTAATTAATTCTTGGAATGGGCTAAAGATTGAAATTTTCCCAACAGAAAACATCTATTGGGAGAAAAAGAAATTAACCTAGAATTAGTGGTCACGTAGAGCTGGCTGGAACAAGTGGAAATTAGAAAGAAGGAAACGCATCATAGTCAATTTTTTCCAGTGGACATTTGTTGAGTTTTGATGCTGCACAAGAGACTGGGAACTAGGTTGAAAGGCAGAGTAGATCTCACATATCCTGTAGTGTTTAGGAAAATAAAGTTTATTTGGAAGGGTATTTGCTTCAAGCACAACACTTTTCTTCCCCTTGAGATATTATGTATGCTAGATTTTGAACTCCTTGGAACAGAAAGAGGGAGAGCTTGGTTTGTAATCTCTGAAAGATAGAGCTAGATCTCATAATATTTTAGAGCAAGGGAGACAGATATTCATTATACTTTGAGGATCATGCCTTAAGAACAAGGGTGAAACTGAGATGGACTGAGATTTATTAATAATGCATTCTATCCTGACCCAACTCAGCTTCTTGACAAATAATTATCTGCCAAATACTGCATGCCAATCTTATCAACTATGAGATATGCAGTAATGAACAGGCAAGTTCCCTCTTGTAAACTTAATAATACAGTTGAGTTTGAGAGACTTTCTTTTCTTAACTTACTAGGATTCTTACTCATTATTATATGTATGTTTATGTACTTGAATTTCAGGTTAATTACTCTGCATTCTTTCAAAATAAATCATTCCCCTTTCAAGGCTTCAATTCCATTTCATAACTTTTCCCCCTTTATTAGGATTTTGTATTATTTATGCCTGTTGATATAACTAATGATTTGATTTCTAGATGTTGTGACCTTTCGATGTATGGTAAAATCTGTTTTATAATTGGAGTGGAATTTGGAAGGCAAAGTAATAGTGTTGTAAAATAAAAACACTTGGGTCAGAGTTCCAGGCTGGAGTATCTATACTAGAAGAGAGTGGAGAAGTCACATAGATAATGCACTAATTTCCTAATGCTTCTGTAACAAATCACCAAAAATGTAGTGGCTTAAATCAACACAAATTTATCATATTATTGTTCTTGACATCAGAAATCCTAAAATCAGGGCACTATCAGGCTTGCATTTCTTTTGGATGCTCTAGGGGGCAATATGTGTTCTTACATTTTCCATCTTCTAAAGGTCACCTTCATTCTTCAGCATGCTCTACTTTCCTTCATTTTCAACATCATCAATAGTATCTTCAATTTCCTTTCTCTCTCTCTTTGACATCTGTGCCTGTCCTCAAGTTTGCTTATTTCTCTCTTCTTCCCTAAGCATATTGCTCTCTCTTACTGATCCTTCTACCTCCCTCTTATAAGGGCCTTTGTGATTATCCTGAGTCTACCCAATCTAGACTAACCTCACCATTTCAAGATCCTTAATCACATCTGTAAAGTATCTTTTGTCATATAAGGTAACATTTTTAGAGGTTGTGAAAATTAGGACATGAGCAATTTGGGGGGCCACGATTAAACCTACCACTATCTTGAACTCAGCTTCTCTATGTATAACAGGGAAAGGATATAACATGCCTTTCTCTAACATTATAAATCTGGATTGACTCTGTTCCAAAAGATAATATTTAAGTTTCTCTGAAAATTATGCCATGGTATGTAATAATCTTCAATAACTAGAGTGGAGAAACAAAATATACAAAATTCAGTGTATTTCATCGAGCTTTGAAATAAAAAGTCCCAATTACAATGCAATACAGAGCAAAATATTTGTATGATAACATTAAAAAGATTTACTGATTTAGACAATTTATTGGGAAACACATTACTAATTTCCAAAATTTGCTGAGTAGAGTTATGCAAGAAAATACAATAAAGCAATTATTGTCATTCCATCAAAAATACAGACTATTACAGTATTTTGGATAAAGCATCTAAAATGTATTATAACACTGTAGAAATACATTTCTAATTTTTTTCACTTATTATTCTTGGAATTTTGGTCCTATGTAGATTAAAGTTATTAATATTATTTGTTGTTGGCTGGGAGTGGTGGCTCATGCCTGTAATCCCAGCACTCTGGGAGGCCGAGGCGGGAGGATCACTCAAGGTCAGGAGTTCGAAACCAGCCTGAGCAAGAGCGAGACTTCTTCTCTACTATAAATAGAAAGAAATTAATTGGCTAACTAAAAATATATAGAAAAAATTAGCCAGGCATGGTGGCGCATGCCTGTAGTCCCAACTACTTGGGAGGCTGAGGCAGAAGGATTGCTTGAGCCCAGGAGTTCAAGGTTGCTGTGAGCTAGGCTGACGCCACGGCACTCACTCTAGCCTGGGCAGCAGAGTGAGACTCTGTCTCAAAAAAAAAAAAAAATTATTTGTTGTTGAGGCAAAAAAGACTTTTTTTATTCCTTAAATATAAAGCATAAAGGTTATATTCAAAATCATGTGTGAGCTATAAATATCAGTTGATGAGTTCATCTATAAGTACTTCAGTAGCAATAATGTGTAATGTTAATTATAAATCCACAGTATTAACTCATCAAAAATACTCAGTAGTTGCCTACTCATACTGTAGTTTTCATGTCATATAATTGGATTACAAATCAAAAGCTGTAGGATATAGTCACCCCTCAAAAACTGTAACATCCAGTAATCTAATCTCATGGAAAAATAGACATGTATTAAATATACTATTTTGGAGCAAAACTAATATATTTGGTAAATTTTCAGAGATTTCATGAGCTTCTTGTTAAACACAACCATTATTAAAAATCAATTTATACAAATTTATAATTAAGTAAATTATATTATAAACAAAGGGAATATAGGCTCAAAACTCAACATTTCCAAAGTGTTTTAATATATTTTTACTATTACCTATGCCCTTAAGTTTATTTCTGTAGTGTTTGTGTGGTAGCAATATATGTATTAGGTGATTGCTGTTCTACTGTGCATTTCTTCTAAAGTCTGTGTTCAGTGATGGAACATTGGTTAGCAGTTTAAATTTAGCCATGGTGGAAACATTTACACCATGGCAATCAGCAAATGTTCAAAGTCAGTGATTATTTTTCTTCCCACAAAGTGTTGGTTATTAAATATTCACGATATTGACAAGACTTTCAGTCGTCTGAAAGTCTGGGTGCAGAGGATCTTCTGCCAAGGTGGCTAACTCACATGACTGACAAGTCAGTGCTGGTTGTTGGTGAGAGGCTTCATTTATTTTCAACAAATAGCTCTCCATAGGCTGTCCTCGTGAAGTAGCAGCAATCCACCAAAGCGAAAGAGAACTAGACACAAATGGAAACTATACATATTATGAAGTAATATTATAAGTCACATAACTTTGCTTCTGCTATATCCTATTCATTAGATAGTAGCATCACTAAATCTGACCCACATTGAAAAGGAGGGGTATTAGGCTTCACCTTTTGAGGAGAAGGGTGTCAAAAAAATTTTGTACCTGTTTTAAAACCATCACATTTTTATGGCAGTGTAGGTTCCATCATATAATATCACTGAGCACATCTCAGATTTTAGAGTTACAAAGTATTATAATCTATGAAAATTTTAAAATTAGCATTAACTGTATTTTATCATTTATTTTACGTATTCCAGTGCTATGATTTGAATATCATTTGTTTGGCTCCTCCAAGTCTCATGTTGAAATTTGAGCCCCATTGTTGGAGGTGGGGCCTGGTGGGATGAATTTGGATAATGGGAACAGTGCCCTCCCACAGATGGCTTGTTGTTGCCCTTGTGGTAGTGAGGGAGTTCTCACACTATTAGAACATGAGAGCTAGTTTTTAAAAAGAGCCTGGCATCTCTCTCCTCTCTCCTGCCTCCTCTTTCGCCATGTGAACTCTGCACACTCCAATTTTCTCTCCCCTCCCACCATGAGTGGAAGCAGCTTGAGGTTCTCATCAGATGCAGAAGCTAACATCATTCTTTGTGTACAGCCTGTAGAACGATGAGCCAAATAAACCTCTTTTCTTTATGAATTACAGGCTCAGGTATTTCTTTATAATAACACAAATGGACTAAGATACCTAATTAAACAATTGTGCATTTTTACTTATGTTTCATATTGTCTTGAGACAAAATTTTTTTCTATGTATTAATCTCTAGGATTATAAATTAATAAGAATATATTACCCTACATAAACTCATTTTGTTTAAAATATGCTGATAACATTTTTGTATGGTATTAGTTAACTTTCTGACCATTGTAGGAAAAGTAACTTAGTCTTTTTTTGTGTGGTTGTTCAGCTTAAGAAATTGCCTCAAGAAAATCTCCTTGAATATTAATCATGATTATACACCTGCAGATATAAAACACTAAATTTGCTATAATTATCAACAACACAGTCTGAAAGTCACTTCTTTTCACTACATCATTTGAAGTCCTTATAATATTTTGGAAAATCTAATAAACTGAGACTTTTATGTTAGCATTAATTATATTAATTTTTCTATATCTTCTATGGATTCCTACCCCAATTGTTTTTCAAAATTTCCCAATTACATTGTAATATAATTAAATATTTGGATAATCTCGTCTATATCTATTTATTAATAATTTATTCTTTCAGTCTAATGATGGATTCATAGGTATTTACTAAAATTTCTGTTCATATAAATACACAGTGCTAAGATTTGAATGTATATGTCCCCCGAAAATTTATATGTTGGAATTTAAACCCCAAGGTGATAGTATTAAGAAGTGAGCCCTTTTGGGAGATGATTACGTCATGAAGGATCTGCCCTCCTGAAGGTGATTAATGGACTTATAAAAGGATCTTAAGATTGCTTTCTGCTCTCCCTCTTTTTCACCATTTGAGGACACCTTGAGAAAATATCATCTATGCAACAGGCCCTTACCGGACACTCAATTTGCTGGTACTGTGATCTTGTACTTCCCAACTTCCAGAGCTGTGAGAAATACATTTGTATTGTTTATAAATTATTCAGTATGTGGTATTTGTTATAATAGCAGGAACTAACTAGGACACAACCCATTCTGGAAAACTTATACTTTACCAGTTGCTTACTTTTTAAACATTTTCCCTTCTGGATTATTAATATGACATTTGTATAAATGTCTGCTTTGTAACAAAAATATGAGCATTTATAATTTTTATTTCAGTTATCCCTGTACTACAGAATTTTTGTATCTTAAAAAAATAAGCTTTTATACAATTCAGTATTCATCAATTCACTGAGAACTCCATTTGCTTATTTGGTTATATTGTGCATGTTTTGGAAATAATTCTCCTAGTCTATTTAAATATACATTTAAAATATACTTCCTTATATACTTCTTTTGGTATTGGGTTACTCACAATCAATGCACACAAAAATTATGGCCCTAGGTGTGACTGTATGCCAAGAACATGAGGTAGTTTAAATAACACTCTGGGAAATATCTTTATTTTTACTCAAATTTATAATGTGAATATATGGTTTGCCTAGCATTATGACAAATATGAAAGAATGTTAGGTATGACTTCACCTTAAATATAATTTAAATAGTGTGCAATGTTAGAAATATTTGACTCTATATATACAAAGTTAAGTCAACAAAGTTCTCATGATGGTGTTTACCATCCTGGGTAACTTGGATTCATTTATAAGTCTTACAAGGAACATGGACATGTGACATTTTGAAATGTCTTTCAGATTAACTTTTTTCCCTCTATTATCACCACTTCTAGTATTGTCTAGAACACATAAATTACAGAACATATCCCAGCAATTTTCTCAGGTTCTGTTCTCTTCCAACTCTTTGAAACTCTCTGTCTTTGTCAGATAAATCTGTCTCCAAACCATATTCATTATGATTTTCTAGTATTTATTGAAATAAATATTGCATCAAATATTCACAAAAGCCTCTGCCTGGTGTTCCAAAACTATTATTATTCAGTACTACCCTACCACCCTACTGGTTCTGATATTTTTTTCTCTATTATTTCTAATTCTTATTATTATTCTAATTCTTAAATTATATTCTAAATTTACTCATCATTCCATTTATCCACAGTGGTAACCCCTGCCTTGTTTACTTGTATCATACTGCTACTCTGTTTATGAATTGTCTCTTCTTCTTCACTGTTTCATTGGTATCTTTATGTTTGAAGGCTTAGAACACATTCTACACGTCTTTAAAAAAATACTAAAGGAACATATTTCAATAACAATTCAAAATAAGAGAAAATATGCCAACAGAAGCACATAAATAATTGCCAGCTCAATAATTTTTAAAATATTCACGAAAAGAAATTATTTTATCAAAAAAGATGTCATTTGTTATAATCCTAAGTGTTATAGTCATTGATTTAGAACTCCTCTGCCCATTTGCCATTTCTTTGACTTTTAAACATGAGAGGAAATGAATATATGAAAGCTTTAAGAGTGCGCCCTGCTTATGTATTTCTATGTAATAAACCACCCCAACATGTAGCAGCTTAAAAGCTTTTATTATATTAATGTCTGCCAATTCGTTTGTCAGGAATTCAAACAGTGATCTTCTGCTCTATGTAGAAGTGAGCAAGATATCTTAGTCATTTTCAGCTGGTAGTATCTCTGGTTAGAGGGTGCAAAATGACTTCATTTACACATTTGGTTACTTGTAGCAATGACTGAAAGGCTCAAATATGCTAGGTGCTGTTGCTCAAAGCTCCTATTGATTACCTCTGCAGTCCACAGTGTCAAGATAGCTGTGCTTCTTACGTGGTGCTAAGAGGTCCCTGAGGAAGGGCTCTAAGACATTAAGTTTCAGAGCACCTTATAAACTAAACTTGGAATTCACACATGATCACTTTTGCTATATTGTATTTATCATGCAAGTCACTAAAGCCAGCAAAATTTAAAGAAAAAGAACTGAACTCCATCACTTAATTAAAGAAGAAAAACATCTCAATTATCCTTAGTATGTTACAGAGTGATTGTAACAATGGAAACATATCTCAAGAAGAAGCCCTCATTTGACTAAGTTTCTAAGTGTCTACATTGAGCAGATACCTCTACTGAGATTGGAATTGTATCTCAAATGAGAAATTTTTGAGTTGTTAAGTAGCAGATTTGGGAGGTAATTGATATTTGAAGCATGGCTAGGTCAAGGCTGCTAAAGAGTATTTTTGATGGATCTGGAAGACCCAAGTGACAGTGTGAAAAAGTAAAGCTTTGAAGTGAGGTAGAATTGGGCTTAGTCATTTCTTTACTGAATGACCTTTGATGAGTGAGTACTGGAAAAGAGAAAATGGAAGGTGCCTTTAGGAGGGAATTGCTTGAGTAGGGGATGGTCTAGAAGATTTTAAATAAACAACTTGATTGGAATGGAAGTTTCTAGAAGTTAATAATTAGCAGTAAATGCTGAAATACATGCTGTGGTCAAATTTCATTCAACTTAAGAACATTGAACTTCAGCTCCAGGCAACAAAAAATTCACGAATCTGTTTATTATAGGAAAGTAAGAGTATAGAAGTAGTCAACCATCAGCTAAATAACTTACAGGGTGAATACTGAAGATGAGTGAGTCAGTCACAAGTGACAACTGAAACTCTTCTAGAAAATACCTCATTTCTCTCCTTTCAGTAACCAATAAACACATAGACAATTATTTATCACTTAGCACGTTTGTTTCTACTCATAGTTTTGTCTTCTGTGCCTACTCAAATATTCTTTCGAAACAGGAATTTCCTTAGGTATCCTTTATATCCTCCACAGATCTAACGCAATGCTAGGTACATACTAGGCCACCTAGAAAACCAATTTTAATACAATAAATTATATAATATTATATCTATTTTTATCAGGATCTGTTAGTCAAAATCACTTCTCTGGGTAATTGTGAAAAACTTTATTTCTACTTTCAGAATAGAAAATGCATGATATATTAAAACATGACATTTTAGGCTAAGGTAGATATAAAAAAGTATAAATCTTTTTAAAAAGAACATGCAAAAAATGCAATAGTTTGGCTTCTTTTAAATGGAATTTCACACTACGCAGACACATACAAAGAAAACTTGAGAATTGAGGCAATTTTGTGATTTGAGGCTTGAATTATCTGGATAATTGCTTCAATTTTCCACCTCACTACACATGGAAACACACACTGAACTTATTAATACATATTCTCACACGTTGGAAAAAATCAGTTTTTCTTTTTTATTAATGGGGAAATATAAAATAAAAAGTTAAATCTTAATAATAGTACAAATATTATGAACAAATTTTAGCCTACATGTTTCATTGATTGGTTTTATGCAGTTATCTTAAGCCTTCTATTCAAATTCAGAATTTTGAATTCAAGGCGATATTTGCTTTTAAAAAACAAATGAGTTTAAACCGTACAATCTTCATTCCTGAATTGAAATGGAAATGGATCATTGCAATCTGCAGGGAGGTGAAGGAATGCTCATAGTTCATTAAATAATGTGGGTAGTAATGAGGTTTACACAAATCAAACAGTGTGTTAGGTAATTGTAATGTTGCTTTGTGGTGAACCACCTGTCAGGAAGCACTTCCAGCCGAAGGCTCAATCTGCTCTTGTGCCTCCAGACGATTTCTAATTAGTGCGAACTTCATCTGTGGCAGGCTCCCAGAAAATAGAGAAAAAGTTATTTGTACGCCTCTTTCTTTCCTCCGTGATGAAGGAAAATAATTGCTTTACTTCAAGTACTTACTTTAATTTTTTTGAGAAGTCATTTAATATGCAGGCTCTAAAAAAGAAAATACATGCAGATACTTAGACATAAGAAACACAGACAGTCACTTAAAACAAGAATGTTTCAGAATAGAGAAGCACTTACTGAATCCTTTCTTTATCTTGGGCCATAAGGAAAAAGAAGAATTAAGAAAGAAAGAGAAGAAGAATGAGGAGGAGAAGGGGGAGGGAGGGCAGGAGGGAAAGAGGGAGGGAGGAGGAAGGGAGGAGAGAAGGAAGAAAGGCAGGAAAAAATTGTAAAAATAATAACAAGGGAGATGAGATTTTAATCTACATATCTCTATTATTTCTAATATTTTGAAAATCCTCAACATCAAATAGATATAATTATGTTTGATATCAGACAAATAGAAATGTAGATATAAGCCTTTTGTAAAATGACCTATATACATTTCCACAGAAATAAGTATAAATGTGAGAGTATATTCATAGCAGATAACAAACAAAAAATTCAGTTAGAATTTGCAAAATTTACATGACCATAAAATAATCACCAAATTTTAGATTGTATTTCTAACCTAGATATTCTTTGCCATGTTCCACCAAACACCATTAGGACAATGGGATCAGTGACTTAAATTGATTCTACGCTTACTGTAATCACACAGATCTCATGATTTGAGCCTTAAAGGAAAAGCATCTTAGCGATTAAAAGCTTGGCCTTTGCTGTTAAAAAGCCTTGATTTCAAATCAGACTTCTAACATTTATCAGCTGTGGTCCTTAGGCAAAGTCATGAAATGTTCTAAGAATCAGTTTTCTAATTTGAATAATAAGAATGATGATAATCCCTAATTCATAGCTTGTTACTATGGATTAAATGAGATTTCATATTCCCTTTTTCTGCTCTCCAGATGATCTTTTGCTTAGCTAATCAACTTACTCAAGTTTCCAATCTCTTTGTTTTTAGATTTATGTTTTACTCTACTCCATAAATATTTAACACACATTAAAATTTGGAGACTTGCTTTCTAACTAATTCACCTTGCTCCTCTAGCTTTGTCTATAGTTGTAGGACTTCAGTCTTTGGCTCTTTGAATGTACTTACTGGCCACTTTCCACAACTGGAAGTGGCAGCCACTAGTAGAGCCCCTAGACACTCTTCCCTGTGTTGTTGCTTTGTCCTCTTCTACACTTTAGCACCTACTTATGGGCCCCAACTGACAAGACTTGCCTCCTTTCTCTCCTCATCGTGACTTACCATCCAAATTTGGGTATAAGTCCATCACAGGGTGGGTAAGGGCTGTTCTACAACTCAAGAGGGAGTGTCCTTTGGACCTTATTAAGAATGGAAAGGAAGACTTCAGGAAGTCTAGCCTTAGGGAGAAGCATTCAAATAATAATCTGATCATTCTGTACTGGTATTAGCCTCCTAATAATATTTCTTCTGTGATTTATGCTAATAGAGTACCAAATTCATTGAGTTGTGATGGAAAACATCACTTCAATTTCCTTAGTATGGGTAAATGCCAGTATCCAGGAGAAATAAATGGTGGTGAGAGAAATCTTTCCCAGCTGTATATGTAAATCAAATAACTAGGTGCCTAGCTCATATATATTACAAACATGCTGATGCTGACATAGAAAAAGAATGAGGAGAAGAGAGAGACTCCATTTCTCTGAAAGACACTGAAATTCTATTATCTTTCACTGTACATTTCAGTTTTCCTATATTATTTTCTGATAAAAGAAGAAAGACCCTTTACTTAGGTATATGTTCTATGGGAGAAGTTGGGTCTATTAGCACATATATGTATGGACATGTGATGCTATCATTGCAATTTTGAACTTATACATAAATTTTGATTTTTGAAAAATGGATTAAAAATATAGGGACTCAAATGATAAATGAAGACAATTGGACATTATCTTTGATTAGGAATGAGTTTAGTTTGCATCTCCATTCCCTTCAATATAAAACAGAGATTATTTTATTTTACTGTGATGATTGGCTGTGGAGAAAAATCAACTTTTATTGAATGTCGAAATAAATTTATAAAATTCTAGATTTCCAGCATTGAATTTGACTGTGACGTGCCAAATGTAAAAGTTTACCAGCAAATAATATGCACAGAATTTGAATAATGTTCAATTAGAAAGAAAATAAATATAGAAAGAAAACAAATATAGAAAGCTATGTTTGTTAACCAGGATTAAATGTATGTCAGCCATATAATTGAAGAGTTAAGCATAGCTGTTTTTAATTGTGTTATTTTCAGGTAAATTTGCATTTATATTTCTGAATGTTTTTTGAAGACTGGATATCAGATTAAGCTTTGAATTTATGTTACACATTTGACACTGTACACAAAGTTGCCAATACAGAAGACAGTTTTCTACTATGTTTTGAGAAAGACTGCTTGAAAGTTACAAAAAGACTGCTTGTTAAAAGAAAGAAGAAGAAAAGGAGAAGGAAGATGAGAAAAGAAAAAGAAAGAAAAAGTCAAAAAATAAAACCATTATATCAAACATATTCACTTCACTATGATTGACATAAGACCTATTCCAACTGTGGAGCCACCCCAGATAGCATTCTATACAAAAAGGACTGAGACATAGTGCTAATCAGTTTATTTTTGCAATTATATTGTATTTAAGCTCTACACCACTAAATTGGCATGAACCTATGCAAAATAATAAAACATAATAAAATGATAGGATCAACCAACATCAAATTTTTTCTTATGTAGAGACATGCAAACACGCAAGTTTTCTAGTATACAAACTTCCATCCTAATTTTTTTAGAAATATGTTTAGTATGAAGCTTTTGGTCATAACTATAAATGTGCATGGAGAATAGCAAGGAATGAAACAATTTTTGAAACATCAGGCAATCTTAAGCTATCTCCCTAGTACCTTAGTCTTGATAAGAATTCAAAAATCATGGCTACTATATCTAAACTATTAATAATTGCCCATAAAAATCAGACAGTAAATGTGTGAATTATGAAAGTTGGTTATAGGATTTAGTCCTTTAAAAAATATTGTTAGGTTAAGCATCAGATTGTACTTCTTTACCTTTGCCTAATTTTCAGAAAACAAATAAAATATTTTAATAAATCTATTCACTGTTGATACCTGATAGCTGCACAGATTTTTGAGATACACATGATATTTTGATATAAGCATGCAATGTGTAATGTTCAAATCAGTGTAATCAGGATATCTATCAACTTAAACATTTATCTTTTCTCTATTTTGGAGACATTCTAATTCTTCTTTCCTAGCTATTTTGGTTTTTCTATTTTATTATTATTATTTTTTATTTCAGCATATTATGGGGGTACAAATGTTAAGGTTATGTACATTGCCCTTGCCCCCCTCCCCCCTCCAGTCAGAGCCTCAAGCCTGACCATCCCCCAGACGGTGCACATCGCACTCATTATGTATGTTTTCTAGCTATTTTGAACTACATGGTAAATTACTGTTGACTATAGTTATCCAACTGTACTATTGAACACTAGATCTTATTCCTTCTATCTAACCTCTCATTAACGCCCCACTCCCTGCTCTGTTCTGCCTCTGATAACCACCAATAAACACTCTACCTTCATGAGATCCACTTTTTTAGTTCCCACATATGAGTGCCAACATGTGGTATTTGTCTTTCTGTGTCTGCTTTATTTCACTTAACATAATGACCTCCAGTTCCATCCATGTTGCTGCAAATGACAGAATTTTATTTTTTACATTGCATATTTTATGTCTAAATCTAAAAAAAATTATATATATTTACATTATAAATTTTATATAATTTTATATTTTTTATTTATATTATAATATTCTATTGTGTTTATGTACCACATTTTCTTTCTCTATCTGTTGATGGACATTTAGGATGATTTTATATCTTGGCTATTGTGAATGATACTGCAATAAACATGGGAGTACAGATATCCCACCGATAAACTGATTTTCTTTCTTTGTATGTATATCCAGCAGTGGGATTGATGGATCCCAGAGTCACTCTATTTATAGTTTTTGACCATCACTCTATTTTCTGTAGTGGCTATACTAATTTACATTCCTACCAACAGAGTACAAAGAATTCTCCTTTCTCCCTATCCTGCCCAGCATCCATTATCTTTTGTCTTTTTTGATAATCACCATTTTAATATAGTTGAAGTAAGAGTGTTAGGATTACAGGCATGAGCCACTGTGCCTGGCCAATGTTACCGATTTTTAAATGCTGATTTTGTGTCCTGAATCTTCCTTGAATTTATCAGCTCTAAGAGTTTGGGGGAAAAGTCTAGGTTTTTCTAAATATAAAGTTGTGTCGTCTGTGAACAAGGATAATATGACTTTTTTCTTTCCAGTCTTGGTGGCTTTTATTACTATGTCTTGAATAATTGTTCTGGCTAGGCCGTCCAGTGCTATTTTTTAAAATTTATTTTTATTTCAGCATATTACAGTGGTACAAATATTTAGGTTACATATATTGCCTTTGCTCCCCCCGAGTCAGAGCTTCAAGCGTGTCCATCCCCCGGACAGTGCTCACCGCACCCATTAGGTGTGAATATACCCATCCCCTCCTCCCCCCATCTGCCTGACACCCATTGAATGTTATTACTATCTGTGCATTTAAGTGTTAATCAGTTTATACCGATTTGATGGTGACTACATGTGGTGCTTGTTTTTCCATTCTTGTGATACTTCATACTGAATGAGGATAATTGAAAGTCCTTCCTCTAAAATCTGAAACAAAACAAGCCGACTACTTTCACAACTTCTATTTTGAATAGAAACTAGATTGCTAGTTTCACCTCCCCTCTTTGTTTCCAGCTGCTCTCAGTAATTTTTCTCCCTACAAGCACTTGTGGTGTTTCCCATGAATAGAGGCAAGAGTGGTTTGCCAGGAAGGGAACCCAAAATGGTGGGAAAGCTGACTGTCTGCCTTAATCTTACTTTTCCCAGCATAGAAACTATGAGTATGTGGGAAAATTTCCATGTGTGGTGCCTAACATATTGGGGAAGGGATTCTGTGGATAGAGAGGTCCATTTCTTTTACAGTCTGCCCAGAGTTTTTCCACTTCTTTGTGGGCCCAGGGGTGATACCATCCTCAGGTTTGAGCAATGGCAGTTGCTAGTGATAATCTTGGCACTAGATATTTGTTTTAGGTGTTCTGTGTGAGAGAGTGAAGCCAGATTGCTTCTTGTCTGTTGATTTGGTGGCATCACTTCTCTTTTGTTTAATTCCTTATCAATTGGTAGATGTTCAAATTTAACATAGAATAAAAAGATTTAAATAATTATTGGCAAAAATAGTGTGATATGTGTTTATTTTCACCTAACTGCTTAAACTTGTTAATGCCATAGAAAGCCTCTGTGTTATTGTTCAGCAGCAAATTTAGCAGTAATTTCTCATCCCTTTTAGAAAACAAAAGTCAGTCAATTACTAGCAAATAATTAATAATTGTTCTTTGAAGATTTTAATCATAGAAAATTGGGGGCTCAGTATTATTCTGAAAATATTGATAATATCTTTAAGGATAATTAGAAATTTCTCATAAAATCATTTTATAGAAAACATTTTTATATAATTTTTACTGTTCATCCCTTTGATTAAAACACGCAAAGGAAATATGATTTGTCATTTTTACTAGGAAATTTTAGTGATCAGATGATATTATTTATGACCAAACTGCATAAAAAGCCACAGTAATGCATTCAGAAATTCACCCTAGGTTCCAAGTATTATCCCAATAAAAAATGGAATAAAGAACAACAAAGAAAAGAAGCCAGAGAACTAAAGCATTGCTCTTAGAGTTGAACTTAAAGCATTAATATACTTGCATAAAATAGAAATTCATAAAAAAAATCATCTACTCCACAGACAGCTTCTAAACTCTCTAGTTTCTACTTATTGAATGACAGGAAAGGTTAGTTTGATGATTGATTTGTCACCATTGCATTTTTTTAATGTAGGCCACTTTCTAATTGCCTGAGTGAAATGCTGTGTAGAGAGGTTCAAGGCAAAATGTTTGGGGAGGCCCACAGATTTTTACAAATCTAAACTTGTAGGACACTTACTCTAATTCTCTCTCAGCATCACTACACCAGCAAGAAACATTATCAAAAACTCACTGCTTAAACTCACAAAATGCCATGTCACTTCCTTTCTTTTATGCTTTTGTGTGAGCAAATAGTCTCTAACACCCATACCCCCTCCATAGTACTGGAAGCAGATGCAAATAACTTAATACTGTTATCAAAATGCTATGAAAAAATATAAAACCAGATTTTAACTGTAGAGTATATTTGTAACAATATCATTTAGTTGGACGGAGTTATGTGAACTATATTATTTTACTAAAACCTTTTTTCTGTCCTTTTTGAAAATACAAAGGTCTGAGTATGGATTCACATAACAAGTGTGCTGAGAATACATTTCAAATGTACAATAGGATATTATTATGTCCTATTTTATACCAATAAAGAATTTGAAGGAGTGGACACTTTTGCAGAAGTCATTAGAAAGGGACAGATAAGAGAATAATTGAATGAGAATGAATACCTAAGAAAAAAATGTGGAGTGAGATGGTATTGCATATGTGATCCATTTCATAAATGTAAAGCTGACAGGTTGAATCAAAGGAATAGTCTGCATAATGTCTTCTATTTAATTTTAAATACTAGTGGAAGAGATACTGAGGTCAAATCTAAGTATTTAATTTAATAAAATATGATGAATCCATTCAAAGATATTTTGAATATAGTTAGTGGTTCAGGAAGAGCCTTATTCTGCTGAGACCATGTAATTAAATTGCCTTTGGTTTAGAAGAGAAAACATAGTGGTAGCCATTACCTCTTAATCCTGTAACCCAAACAGAATTTTTTCTATAATACTCCTAAAGCTTCATATATTCACATCATATTACTGTTATAAGTCATTGGTAAGATTTTTATCATCATGATAAAAATAAAGCTTAATATACCCTTTTCCAAGAACATTAACATATTTTTAAAATTTAAATTATAATTAGTGTAAAAGAGCATTGTTATCCTTTATGAATCTTAGCTACTTTTCTAACTCTAGATCAAAGAAATTTTGTATTTTCGATGTTGTTTGGATAAAGTACATTTCATAGACACACCTGTGCTTCAAATCTCTTTAATTCTCGCTTAAATCAAATCAACCCCATAACATGTCTTTTAGCTCTTATATTTCTTTATTTCAATCAACCTTCAACAACATTGGGAGATTAATTTTATGAAAAGAGCTCTGATTATGTAAAATCCTGGATCAATTCAGGATAAATTTATCATCACGTCTTCTACAGCATTACCCCAATTTTTGAACTTCTTTGTAGACACCATATCCCACTCAATATAGAGTATATTTTTTAAAATATTCCTAAGCATTTATTTCTCATTCTATACATTAAATATAAATGTCATTTCTTTATTCCAACTTTAAAATTCTTTGATTATTATAGATCTACTTCCATTAGATATTTTTCAATTTACCCTCTTTTTAAACCTACATAGTACAAGCCTTTATAATTCTTTATGTATTTATTGATTGATTTTAAAAGACTAGTTTTTAATATGTCCTAATGCATCTACTTTCTTATTTTAATTACACTGGATCAATATGAATACAAGGTTAAAATAATCAGTAATAGAGATAAATGTTCCTTTAATTTCCTCCTGAAATTCTATTCCTTACAAACCTTGCTTTCTGGTTGAAAATATATATGCCTGAGTACATATAACAATTAGTATTTTTGTTTTGTTTTATGTATTTTTAATTTTAGATATAATTTAACACATGTATATTGTATCCTAAATCTCATTATATTTTTTAATCTGTAACTTAGAAGTTATATATGTTCTAGATACTTATATACCATATTTGATTTTACTATTATCATGTTGAAGAATATTCAGGTCATTATATTTTTTTCTGATATTATACATAATGCTGAAAAAAAATTTTTATGTCTCTTTATGCTCATAATTGTTTTTTTAAAAAACAGGATAAGAATTTGTAGGTCACGTTTGATTAGGTTATGCTGCAATAAGAAATAATTCTGATATGCCTTATATATTATTATTACCTGCACATTTTCTGTATTTTTAAGGTAAAATTTGTTTTCCTATTGATAATTTTTATTTCAGTAGACTACATTGAGAAATTTACAAGTGTATATCAGAAGATGAGGCTTGTCTGCTTAGCATTCTGCTTCCTACCACTTATCATTTTGCAACATTTTGAGTGGAGGAAAAGGTATATTTATACCTTGGACCTACCTTTGTTGATTATCTTCACTTTCTAATGGGCTTATTTCTGAACAAATATAGGTAAATTTAAATATTTTATTTTTTTAATAATAAAGCATACTTTAAGTAAATAAATAATTCATTGACATGAAAAAAGTCAAGTGTATAAACATAAAATTAAAAAATCACATCTTTGTATCTCACCCCTTCTGCCAACCCGTATTCTCAACAACATTCTCAATTTTCAAAATTTTAATATTTCTTAATTGACTATTTGAATACTATACATGTTTTGTTTATCTGTGGATGGCAGACTAATCCAAACTCAGATTTTAAAATAACAACCATTGAATTATTTTTTATTTTTATTTATTTGAATTATTTTTTAGAAATGTGTTGATTAGGAATTTGGACAGGGCACATAGAGGAGAGCTGATCTCTGCTTCATAATGTCTGCTAGGGCTGGATGTTCAAGGTGACATCTTTATTGACATGTTTGGCACTTCAGCTAGCTCTACATGGTGGGGGCTGCCTGTAATAACTCAATTAGGGTTATGTTTTGATTTTCAGTTCTCATTATTGGCTGAATTCCTCAGTTCTCCTCCATGTAGTGTATAGTTCTATTTCCAGCAGAGATCTTCATATATTTTCTCTAAGAATGCAGCTACTCTTATATAAATGTGTTCCCCAGATTTTATGTGTTGGAAATTTAATCTTATAGTTCACATGTCAGTTGGAGTTGGAGCCTTTGGGAGGTAATTGGAATTGGGTAAGGTCATCAGGGTGGGTCCTTGATGATGGTATTGGTGGCTTTATAAGGAGAGGAAGAGATGCTTGAGCTCGCACACTTGCTCTTTCTCACCATGTGATGTCATGATACAGCAGGAAGACCCTCACCAGACTCTAATGGCATGCTCTCGGACTTCTCACCCTCCAGAATTTTGAGCCAAATAAACTTCTTTTGTTTAGTAATTATCCAGTCTGTGGCATCCCGTTACAGCAACAGAAAGCAAATTAAGACAGTAGCTAAATATTTTACATAGAAGCTCAGGGTTTCCAAGAACAAGAAAGTTGAAATTGTCAGTCCTCTCATAGGCTAGACTTAGATTTGGAATATTTCATTAATCAAAGCTAGGCTGTAGACCCAATCAGATTCAAGAATGTGGACAAATAAACACTTTGTCTGAATTGGGAAAAGGACAAAGAAATTATGATCATTTTTTATTCAAATATAGATCAACCACTGGTTACAAGTTATTGTCATTCCTCTTATATGCAAAATATACTTACCCTTGCCAAGACCTCAAAGTTCTCAGGGTTTTATGACATTAGGCTCAAATTTAAATTCTTGGGTCTTGTAATATAAATTATGACTAGGTACAGATGAGGCTCCTAAGTTATAGCTCCTCTTCATTTAAAGACCATGAATTAAAGAGACAACTTATCTGGTCACATTCTTCACAAGCAACTTGCAATCTTCAGCAGAGACTTGAAGATATGTCCATTCAAAAAGAGCAAAAATGAGTGGCCGTATCAGTCACTGGTCCATTGAAGTTCTGGAAAAGCAGTCTGGCATATGTCTCCCGTTTCTAAATTAATGCTTTGTTATGCTTCTTAGGAGTAATTTTATGTGGCTGTTATGTTAATTTTTCTGATACCTTGGCTACACCTTCTGAGTTATCTTTAGTTTTCCATTAGAAATGATCTATTTTTACATCTGAGTAGCTTTCTCATTAATCAGGATTTCTGCCAATAGAAAGTTCATTGTTCAGAGCCGTCTTTTCCTTTTAGGGGTTACTGAGTTTTTTAGTCCAGGTTGATATAATATTATGGGTTCTTACATATCAATTTATAATATTTTCATCAGAACTAAATAATCCACAGTTCAGATTTCTTCCAGGTAGGCCCCTGTATATCTCTACTAGTGAGTCAGGATACTATGGGATAAAATCTTTGAGATTGTGGAAGTCTCCTGTTTAGCTTAGAGAACTTAGGAAGCAAGTCATTAGCATTTTTAGAAACATTGCTATCTAGCTTAGAAAGTCTGTAAAGCATGCCCTTCAGAAAGGTCTTTCATTTACATCTGCAGTCCCCAAATCCCAGGCTGTAGACTGGTACCAGTCTGTGGCCTATTAGCAACCAGACCTCACAGCAGGAGGTGAACAGGGGACAAGTAAGGGAAGTTTCATCTTTATTTATAGCCACTCCCCATCGCTCACATCACTGCATAGGCTCTGCCTCCTGTCAGATCAGCAGCAGCATTACATTTCCATAAGAGTGAGAACCCTACTGTAAACTGTGCATGAGGGGTTCCGGGTTGCACAGTCCTTATGAGAATCTAATGCCTGATGATCTGAGGTGGAGCTGAGGCAGTCATGCTAGTGCTGGGGAGTGGCTGCAAGTACAGATTATCATTAGCAGAGAACTTTGATTGCACAATAAATATAATGTACATGAATCATCCCAAAGCCATCACCCCGTTACTCTGGGTCTGTGGAAAAATTGTCTTCCATGAAACCAGTCCCTGATGCCGAAAGGATTGGGGACTGCTGATTTATATCACTGATTTGATCATGACTGTGTGGCCATGTTTTGCTTGTAGAATCTTGGAATATGCCTTTGCCCCCAGGTTTTATTTATTTTGAGAATTTCTTGTGCTCTAGAGAAACTTGGAATTAGGAATGCTTGTATTTTCTAACCTTGCAAGTTCTGTGTTGAAAATGTTTCCTCTAGGTTATGATTAAAAACTAAACAGTTTCTTCTTTACTTCATATTTTTCTATCTGTATCTTACCTTTATTTTATCATACGAAAATTGAACTTTCAATACTCTGCTTGAAAATTTCCTTAGCCAATTCTACAACTTCATTAGGAGTGTGTGTGTGTGTGTGTGTGTGTGTGTATAGGTACATGTATATAATTTTTTACATTTCTTCTATTTCCAGTGCTGTCAAACGTCAAACATTGTTTTACTGAGTGGCACATTTTTTCACTGTTCTACTGGTCTTGATTGATAGTATTTTCAGGAATCACCAGGGTCTGCCACTAACCAATCTTGACACCAGTGTTTGACAGACTTTTTTCTAATAGCAGCAACCACTTTTTGTACAAATTCTTGCTATTGGTGTCTATTGCTACATAACAAACTATTGCATATTTGGTACTTTTAGGGAAAAAAACCCTTTTTATTATTTCTCGTAATTCTGTGTAATAACTTGTCTCTACTCCACGTAGCGTCTGCTAAGGCTGGAGTATACAAAATGGCTTCTTTATTCATATCCATGTGACCTAAGCTAGGATGTCTCTAATCCATGAGGGCTAGACGGAATGATTCAACTGGGGTCATGTTCAGAATTCTTAGTTTTCCTTTTTAACTGACTTCTTCTGTTCTTCTTCTTTTTGTTTTCTTTTTTCTTTTACTTCAGGATATTGTGAGAGTACAAACATTTTTGTTACATTTTATATTATTGTCTCTCCCTAGCGGGGGTTAGAGGCCTGCCCTTCCCCCTCTGCTCTTTTTTATGTAAACTGTAGGTCTCTTTTTTTCCTCATGGTGTCTCCATGTAGTCTTTTAAGAAAGGTAAACTGACATCTGACTCTACCGAAATTAATTTTTCTTTATCCTATTTAGACGATATCTGTTGTTTCTATAATATGAAGACAGAGAAATCTTGCACACTTAAACTACTTTCTGTTTCCATTTCCTATTTTACCACTTGATTTTTTAGCTATATTACCACTTTTTATTTTATTGGTTGCAGGATTTGAATAACATAATCAGCTGTTTTTATCTTAATTTAGCAACTTTAATAATTTTATCTTTCATCATCTATCATAAAATTTCAGAAAGTTAGGGGCTCATGCCTATAAACCCAGCACTTTGGAAGACTGAGGTGGGGAGGTCCCTTGAGGCCAAGACTTTGAGACCAGCCTGGGTAGCATAATGAGACCCCATCTCTACAAAAAATAAGAGAAATTGGCCAGGCATAGTGATGCACCCTGTAGTCCTAGCTACTCAACAGGCTGAGGTGGGAGGATTGCTTGAGATCAGGAGTTTGAGGCTTCAGTGATGATCGCACCACTGCCCTCCAGCCCGGGCTACAAAGCAAGATCCTGTCAATAAATAAATAAATAAATAGATAGATAACATGCAATGAAAGAGCATAGCAAACTTTTGCCAGGCACAGTGGCTCATGCCTATAATCTTAGCACTTTGGAAGGCCAAGCTGGGAGTGTTGCTTGAGGAGGCCAGAAGTTAGAAATCAGCCTGAGCAACATAGAAAGACCTTATTTTTTTTACAAAAAATGCAAAAATTAGTTGGAGTGTGCTTATAGGAGGCTGAGCTAGGAGGATGGCTTGAGTCCATGAGTTTGAGGTTGCAATAAGCTATGATGATGATGCCACTGCACTCTAGCCCAGGCAATAGCACTGTCACCAAAAAAAAAAAAAAAAAAAAAAAAAAATGAGAAAGGGAGAATCAAACATTTAAAATTTATCTACACACATATTCTCTCTGGGATAAAACAGTAAAGAAAGAAATTAAGAAATTTAGAGTACATGACATTCATACTACCTTCTTTATACTTTTACCAATAGATTTGTTAATTAAAAATTTAAGGCTGCAATGAAAAGTGTATTATATAAATCCTCTAGGTTATTTCTATATAAACATTTTTAAAGAACTGTTTGTGCGTGTAAATATTACCTACTAGAGTATCGGATAGTGTTATTGGAGTCACATTTTAAAAATTCAATCCTTAGACAACTCGGGCTTGCTGTTAAATTGAGACTCTTCCAAGTGTTCAGTCTGACAAACTATCTTTCCATTGTTTTGGCTTCTTTATGTTAATTGCACTCCATTTTTTCCAATTTCTCCAATTTAATGTCACATTCTGTCTTGGATTAATTCTCCTCACCCATACTCCAGGCATAATACCTATACGGGTAAACTCCATGAGATATTGCCTGATGTACTCATTCTTGAAATTTCATTGGATCTGGAATCCTAAGGTGAATGCAATTAATTTTTCTTATAGACCTTGAAATACAATAAGTTCTAGTATTGAAGGGTAATTAAATGACAAAATTTTCATTTCTGTTTCTGTTTTTTTTTGGGGGGGGTTGCGAATCTTTTTATTTTTATTTTTTAATTTCAGAGATTCATTTCTGTTTCTTTATATGTAATGTTTTCCTCTACAGAATACTTTTTATTATTTTACTATGTGAATATTATAAATACATGACAAGAACTCTCAAAACTAATGTTGTCTTTTTGTTCTTGAAATTTTTAAAATCAGTACAGCAAAAATGAAAACTCTCAGACTTTCTCACCGTAAAGCCATCTGCCCGTGTCATGACTAAGTGCAACACACAGAGAAAAAAAAATGCTGTAACATCAGCCTAAAAAATCTCATTGTAGGCTGCATAAGCCTGCATCCTGGACAGATTTTTTGAATGCAAAGATATTCCAAGGATCTTTTGGAAAGTGTTGGAACATTTTGATAGGTAGCATTTCCTACATAGTCAGAGGATTAGTGAGGATGAGATTAGAAGGCCTGGAAATAAACTACTCTACCTGATGAGTATATTTTTTATATAAATTTATTTACTTATTTTTCTTTCTGGAGCTCACACCTGCCATTAACATTTATTTAAAAAGAATATGGAATTTCTTCTGCTTTTTCATGGAAGGAAATAAATGTATTTCCTATGTTTTATCTGCTACTAGTATTTTCTCCCCAATCACATACAACTTCTATCTTTTATCAACACTTTAAAGTTATATTTAAGTTATAGACTTTCTTTCCCACTTCCTTGAATATTTCATTTTGGGGTCACTTTCATGGGAACTTGGGATTGATAATAAGTAAATCTGTGAATTCATTTTGCTGAGGACAAATTTTGGAATTATACTTTCTGTGTTTATATGTCTTAGCTCAGCTACTAACTGGCAGTGTGACACTGGACAAATTAGTTAACCTTTCTGTGCCTCGGTTTCTTCATGCATTACTATAATTAAAGTATCTACTTCATAGAGAGTATGAAAACCAAATAACTTGATATTGATAAAGCTTTCAGATGAGTGTGTGTGCATGATCAGTGAATTAAAGTATATGACAAATCAAAAATTTAAAAAAAATTAAGAGAAAAACAATCACAGGTGCAGTTTTTCTAACATTAACAAACTATGAAATTTCAGTGTATGTTAAATTACAGCTTAATAACTCTATATAGAAAGACAAAGCACATTTGATTTTCTTCTAGCAATAAACCAGACTTCATTAAAAAGATCAAGCAAATCATTTGTTTATGGGGTAATATATACATGCACACACACACTAGACATATTTGTGTTTGCATAAAATCAGGGTGCATATTTCCTGACCAATATTCAAACACATAACTTCTTACACACAATTGTTATATTGTTATATATGGTCACACATACACATATGTTTAGAAATTACATGCCAGATTGCAACTTTGCTTTAAAAAGAACATATTACATTCATTTTAAGGAGTACTAGGAACACGACAGTTAAACATGTCAAGAGCTTTTGCAAACTTAGTGAGAACACTTATTACAGAAGTGTTGATTCCAAAATGTTACACCCTGTAAAAATATTAATAAAAGATTGTGAACTTAATTTTAAACTGAAACTCTTTAGTTTCATGAAATATTTCTATTAATCTATCATGTTTTTAATTACATAAAGTTATTATTTTAATTATGCAAAATTGAGAAAAAGAAGGCTCTTATATGAAGGTGAATCCTTCATGTAATTTGGTTCATTTGAGGTTGTTACAGAAAATGGCTTAGAAATGGGGAGAGGAATTGTTGGCCATTTTGGGAAAGTCAAAGAGAAAACTCATCAAGAAGGCTTGCTCATTCTGCACACTCATCATGAAGTCACCGATGTAATGGGTCAATTTAATGTTCTACCGAATGCACAGAAAGTCCAGATATCTTTGAACCATATTATGACAGAAAGAAGAAGAGTTAACATATCCCCAGGGCAAAACTGTCAATGAATATTGTCTATTGCATATAAATGTGAACTATTTTTGATTAGCTTTTATGGTTGGTATAGAAAAGAACACATCCACTAAATCAGTGGCCACACCCCCAAGTCCTTATCATACCTTCTAGTAATTGCACAATTTATCACCGAAGTTGTGATCAGGGCTACTAGCTGTATGAACTTTCAGTAGTTTATAGTTATTCTCTAGGATCCATTCAAGTCTTGCATGTGTCAGACCAATGTACCAAATAGAGATATGATAGGCGATACCACCTTTACAAACCTTAGATCTTTAAGGTTGGTACTAATTACTGCCTTTCCTCCACTTCTAGATAAAACACTGTTTGTGATTTACTATCTTGGCCAGGAAGGGGGAAGTTTCAAGGACTCTACTTTGCCTTTCTCAGTTTTACACCACTTACTCCAGAGGCCAAGAGCTTGATGTGGAAGTTATTCCAACTTCTACATATGTCAGTCTCAGTTACACATTTGGGAAAAAGAGAAAGGACAGATAGATGGGTCTTTAGATCCAGTGGATATACTGTAAACTGAAATTATCCAGCATTCCATAGATATTTCCTAGTCATGCATACCCCATGATAACAGAGGAGTCATGGTGCTACTTTATGCTTACAGTTACCAATGTCAACTCAGATACTGTGGCCAGTAGTCCTTAAATATCCCAGATAGTCCCTTTGCTGAGTTTATGTGGAGAAGATCCTTTGGGAAGGGACTGTGAGAGCTTTGCAGGATATACCAGATGTGGTGTCACAGGGTCCTTCATGCTAAGGACTTACCCATCCCTTTAATCAATGGATTCTGGAACTGCAAATGGGCTCAGATTTAGAAATGGAGGAAGGAATAATGTCTTTCCATTGAGGCAATCCCTTCATTCTCCAGCTTCTACATTAATGCCTTCTTTTGATTATAGATATTAAGTTGCAGTCTCAATGGCTGTTTCTTTTTGTCCCTAGCCACACCATGTTCTATTAGGCACCTTCATAAATCTCTGAAAGTTGATATCCTTTGACTATCCCTCTAGACTTTTTGACCGTTATGGTTATTGTGACCTCTCGTCTTCTAGTAGTTGACATTCTGCACCTGGCCTCTATTGTGTTTAGGTCCTATCATCCCTATCAGTATTAATAAATGAAGTTTTATAACTACTCCTTGTACTTTCATCCCTCATCTATGGTGGAGTGTCAACATTGAACTTTTTATAGAAATATATCACATGTAGAAAAATCTATTGTTTAAGAAGAAATTATATTACTTATATGGCTTTTTATTTAGTGGATAAAAATATGCCCTGAAGAAATACCTGAGGATATTTGTCTATGATCATTTATTTTGGTGTCCTATCATAATATGAACACATATTTGTTAAATTACTTGATTCTTAATGTGTAGTAAATATTTTTTACACATTTAAAAATCTGTACATGTTTTAATATTTTTTAAAAAGTCAATTTAGTTAAAAAGACAAATACCTATGCTAGTCTGAAACACACTAAACCAGAGAATGATTAGAAGATTTATAAAATTTTTAAAATTGGAATTAATTTAATATTTGTTTTGATTTACTGAAATAATGAAAAGAGTGATCTAGAAATTACATAAAGTGTACTTGATTTTAGGTTAATTTTAATTTATAAAATAAAATGGATAATACCAGCTGACTTGAAGTTTATTTAGCATTTTAATAAATTGTTTCATTAAATGTATTTTTTTTAGATTTTCCCATTTCTATACATGTTATATATACATTACAATCCTTACTTTGTTTTTGATATTTCAATTTCTTTTTCTACATCTTTCTTTAAAATATTGTTAGCTGCTTTGGGGCAAATAAAATTGAAAGCCTTATCATCTCTAAAGGAATCATTAATGTCATAAAATTTTAAAAATAAATTCTAATTTTCCCTTTTCATGAAAAATAACATTGTCAAGATATTTACTTTTTTCTTATGACAAATGAGTATCATATAACATATTTAGTATAAACTAAGTATTAATATCAGATTTTTATATTTTCTTTTGAAAGCTACTTAAAATGACATACTTTTCTAATGGCACAAACGGAAAACTGAATAGATAAATTTGCAAAAAAAAGAAGAAAAGTCTGATTGAGACACTTTGTAATATTTAAATTAGTGAAACATTTATTCTATATATTATTTTATAACAAAATATTGTTAAGTATATATCATACTTAAATTCAAGTAACAGTCCTGGTGAACTGAACATATCTTTCATTTATTTGCTTATAAACAACATTTGTTGAGTCTTTAAAATCATATGCACCTAGTCAACATGTAATACATGTTTGTATCCTTTGCTGATGTGCTTAGAAACCATTCCTAAAAAGGGAAGAATCAAACTTAACCTAACTAAGGTTGTATTGTGGAATATACCAAACCAATCTTCTGCTAGAAATAATTCTGTTTCTTCTATTTCCATTAATGAATATATGAAGATTCTGTCACAAAACCATGCCAGAAAGATTCTGCATTTCGCTGTGATTTTTTTTCTTCTTACAAATATATCAGAGTCTCTAATATTAAGATGTCTAGTTATCTGTTTGTAATCACCCACCTGAGAGCTATGAGCACAATTGTAGAGTGGTTTCAAAAATACTAATTTTCATGTACCTTTTTCTAAAGTTCTTTAATATATTGCATGTAAGAAAAGTGTTTCACTAGTGCTTTTCACAGCTATAACCTTATTATATTTTGTCTATGTTAGATAAAACATATATAATAAATATCTGTGTTTTTAAACTATATTTTCAGAGCAAAATAAACCTGATATTCAAACCCAGAATTACTCATTCCATTTCTGTGACCTTAGGTATAATTAGCATTTCTCATTGCACTGTTCCTCCACAGAGTTAGAATAATTGCGCCACCATTTATGGCTCTTATGTCTAAGAGATAATAAATTCAAAGCCTCTTCATTGTAAGCACTCAAACGGTAGGTATTATTTTGCTTCTGATTCTTGCTTTTCTCTATATCATGAACATAAAATAAATTCATTGTATAAGTAATTATGTGGTAGCATAGCCCAAGAAATGATGGGTCTGTGTTTCAAATAATTTAAAAAATCAGTGTTTGAAATAAAAATATCTAAAATTAGATTTGTGTAAATGCGTCTTGTCAGAAAAGATGCTGTTTTCTGCTTCTATGTTAGACCTAAAAAGACCCAACAATGAGGGACTTAAAAGACTGAGGGCAGTCAAGTTACATTTAGCTCCCCTAGCTAATTTCAAATGCATACTGATTGCAGGAACAACAAAAATAATTCCTGCAATTAAATGAGTTACTTAACTTGATAAGTACCTGTATACATTTAGCTGGATTCGAGGATCTAGAATAGATTTTAGAAACTTAACTATATAGGAGAGGCTACAGATCGTGTATTTGCAATCAACATCTCTTCTAAATGACGAAGAGAGAAGAAAATATGTCATTTACTTTTTCCAGAATTTCTAAAGCTTTATCAAATATACTTTGAATATTTTATATATGCTACAAATTCACAGCTCTATATAATGGAAATTATATTTTCTATCAGTGTTCTGAGAAAAACAAGGGATCCATTTTTCCAAATAATCAATTTTTATGATTAATATTTTCATGAACAGAGTTAGAGTCAATCAAACTAATGACCACTTTTATTTGATAGTCATCAAATATATGTAATTTTAGTATTTATATATGTCTATGTGTGTGTATGTGTACATATACTTGTTGAAAAACACACTTTATAGCCAATGGCTTAGTTGGGCATTTCTCTGTAGTAGACAGCTTCCTGCAAAAATGTATGCAAATCATAACACACTTTGGTTGTATCTTTTTATAAGTAAATTAATTTGGGAGCTGAATAATGCTTTTAAATTACAGCAGGGAAAAAGGCATTGCATGGAAATAAACCTCCCAAAGTACCTTTAGTTGAAAATACCTTTAATGAATTTAGGTTCACCACAACATATCTGAGTCTACAATATTACCTACTGGATGGTGCTCTTTAGTTTCTGGTTTCTCCCTGGATTTTGAAATTTATTACCTCCTTTATTGTTTCTGTGTTCATCTCTGTAAGTCCTTCAATGAACTGTAATCTGATTATTGATACTTGGTGTTGAGTTTATTTATCTTTCTCTAATATATTTGTTCAGTTTTTCCACCAAGAAGAAATTCTCATCTTTGGGGATTGTATAGCAGAAAAGAAACAGTCTTTTGGTCTATGTTTTGACACATTTTTTTCTAGTGCACCAAGAATGAGACTCTTCAAATTGGGATTCATAATTTGAAAGGAAATGTGTCTCTGAAGTATAAAGCTTAAACATTCCTAAGTGTTAGGTAATTTGTATGCATTGCTTTCTTTAGTAGCATAGTTTAATGGGAAGTCCCAGGTAGAACTGGGGTTTCATTTGCAGTTAGTGGCTTAAGTAGTATTAACACATATGTAACTTCCGTAAGTATTTGGTGAAGACTAGTCAAGTTCATAATTTTCTGACCATTAACCCAGAAAGATGTGTGGCAACATGTACAAAGGATCCTGAGGAAATATAATTTTTTTTTTTTTAACAAAGATTCCTCTGGAACTAATTTTATGACCCAGGGAAGTGATGCAAAGGTTCATGGACCCATAGATTGATGGAAAGTAGGCAGATGATTGGTAAACAGAGACAAAAGAGGGAAAACAGAAAAGGGAGTAAGGCAGGAAGTGGGGAGGAAGGGAGAAAGAAAGAAGGAGACTTCGTTGTAGTAGTGGGTTTCAAAGAGCCTCAAACCAACTGGCATGCCTATATTTTTGCCTCTTATTGGAATCACTTCTTCATAATCTTTTTTCTTTTTTATTTATTCCTATTGTTGTACTTAGCTATAGCTTTCTTTTTCATTTAACTTTTGTTTCTTTCTTTGTGAGGAGGGACATTCCTGCGGTTGGCTATTCTATCCCATCTACAACTTTATTCCCTTGGCCAAGAACTGAACATATCAAATTTCTTGAACTCTCAGGACCTCAGCTTAATTTTTATTCATTTGCAAATACAATTATTCAATTCAATACTATCCTCAACAATTTTTCTATAATTTAAAAATATGGACTTTGCTTAAAGAGATTGTACTAGAAATAATAATACACCATACATTTTTGTTAACACATTGTGAGGAGCTAATTAAGATGCTGATATATCCTTTAATTTCTTATTGAGCTCATTTAATCCTTAGTTTAAAATTGTTATTTGCTCAGAATTGGGCTATGGAACAATGAAACAAAATAGAAAAATGAAATAAATAATAAAATCATGTACACATCAAAATTTACACTGTGATAAAGGCAAAATTTCAATTTAGTTAAAATGAGAAGAACTATTCAAGTTCTATAAGTTGCTATACTTTTTGAATTGGCTTTTAACACTACAAAATTAATAAGTAGAGTAACTGGGTATTGGAACGCAGGCAAGTCTGACTCTAAACTAAATGCTTTTTCCAATTAAACATGTTGCCTCTTTAAGCAGAAAATTCAATGAATATTTTCTCTATTTTTAAGATTTTTTTGAAATTTTAATTATAAAATTTTAACAAAATTATTTATAAAAAAATTATTTATAAAATTTCTATTTTTGCTTTTATTTTATATATTTATAACATTTTTATCTTTATAAATTTATAAAATTATAAAATTTTAATTATAATATTTCAAAATTAAAATAATCCACATATATATGGTATTAATATGGTATAATTTTTCTTACCAGTCCATCGTGTTTGCATTCACAGCTTTATTTTTATAAATTAGAAGTGTACCTGTCTTAGTTCAGGCTTATATAACAGAATGCCATAGAGTAGGTGGCTTACATAACGGATTTTTTTTCTCACAGTTCTGGAGGCTGGGAATTTCAAGATCTAAGTGCTGGCAGATACAGAGTCTGGTGAGGACACTCTTCCTGACTTGCAGATGGCTGTCTACTTGTATCCTCACATGAGGGAGTAAGAGAGATAATCTCTCTTGTGTCTCTTCTTTTAAGGATCTTAATCCTATTCATGAAGCCTATACCCTCAAGACCTAATTATTTCCCAAAGACCCACCTCTAAATATCATCACACTGGGAATTTAGAATTCAGCAAAGGCATTTCGGGATTATACAAATTTTCAGTCCATATCAATATCC
>CAUYRT010025199.1:0-22625 GCA_963574885.1 Lepilemur ruficaudatus | reverse complement strand
GGCTAATTTTTTTTTTTACATATATTTTTAGTTGTCCAATTAATTTCTTTCTATTTATAGTAGAGACGGGGTCTTGCTCTTGCTCAGGCTGGTCTTGAACTCCTGACCTTGAGCTATCCACCTGCCTCGGCCTCCCAGAGTGCTAGGATTACAGGCGTGAGCCACCGCGCCCGGCCACAACCAACTACTTTTAAACAAAGTAGACCAAAACATAAAATGGGGAAAGGATACCCTACTCACTAAATAGTGCTGGGAAAATTGAATAGCCACATGCAGAATAATGAAACCGGATCCCTGTCTCTCATCATATACAAAAATTAACTCAAGATGGATTAAAGACTTAAATGTAAGACCTGAAACCATAAAAAATCTAGAAGAAAAAGGACATAGGCTTAGGCAAAGAACTTATGACTACAACCCCAAAAGCAAATGCAACAAAAACAAAAATAAAAAATAAATAAATAAATGGGACTTAATTAAATGAAAAGTTTTCTGCACAGCAAAGGAAATAATCAACAGAGTGCACAGCCAACCTACAGAATGGGAGAAAATATTTGCAAACTATATATCTGACAAAGGACTAATATCTAGATTTTACAAAGAATTCAAACACATCAATAAGAAAAAAACAACCGCATTAAAAAGCGAATGAAAGACATGAACAGATTTTTCACAAAAAATGATAAAGAAATAACCAACAAACGTATGAAAAACCGCTCAACATTAGTAATCATTAGGGAAATGCAAATTAAAACCACATGAGATACCACCTGTCAGAATGGCTATTATTTAAAAGTCAAAAAACAACAGATGCTGTCACGGATTCACAGAGAAAGGAACGCTTATACACTGTTGATGGGACTGCAAATTAGTACAACCTCTGTGGAAAACAATATGGAGATTCCTCAAAGAACTAAAAGCAGACCTACCATTTGATCCTGCAATCCCACTACTGGGTATTTACACAAAGGGAAAAAGTCATTATATTAAAAGGACACTTGCACTCAATGTAATGGACATTGAAAACCAAGGGGAATGTGAGGGACAAAATCATTCTAATGGGTACAACGTACACTATTCTGGTGACAGGTACACTAAAAGCTTTGACTTCATTATGATACAATTCACCCATGCAACAAAAAACACTCATACCCTCTAAATCTATTGAAATTAAAAAACCCAAGAATGCTGCAAATGCTATTCTCTTTTTCTCATTACATATAGAACTATTTTCATTGAGAGAGGAAAGGAAAAAAATACATTCTGATCCTATGTTTTACTTGACGTCTTCTGCTTTGTGTTAATGCCATCTTTGGTCTCAAAGAGAAGATATTTACGTGGAAAAACCAAGATACTTTGCACTATGCAACAAATGGACTGAAGTCAAATGCATTGTTCAGGCTTGTCCAAAGGTCTCTTAATTCAGCCTCAGTGTGGGTGGTTCTTATCAGAGAAACCCAGAAACTTAATAAATATTGACAGCTTCCATGTAAATGTGAATAGCCCTGGAAAATAAAACCTACAGCAATCAATAAAATGCTCTGACTCACCTTCCTTCTTAATATTGAAGAACATGCATAACAGTATTTGATAATATTATTAACAAGTAATTTATTGAATATAAATGCTCTGATGCACTTTATCTCCTTAAGGTACTATCCAAGAAGCATCGATGAAATGGAAACTAATCTCTTGCCTTGTATGTTCTTAGAGTCATATAGAGTCACCAAAGTCAATAACCACCTTGCTTAAATTTCCACTTATTAGCACAGATTAGAAGTCCATAAAGCCAATACAATTAAATGTGTGAAGCCATTTTTCAGTGGTTCTGGATTTTCCTGGGCAGGGCCTTTGAGTCTTGGTCTCCAAAACCAAGCTGATGACTGTCATTCATTTGCAATTATTTAACGTCTATTTTGTGCCAGGTTCTCTAATAGGGCTTGAAGACTGGGAGGGGATGTCTAGAGCCTCAACAATGATACTATTTAGTGGGAGAGACAGAAATAAGCATAAAACAAGTGCTATGATCAGTATAAGAAGAAATAGGAAAGAGTGAAAAAAATAAAAAGATCAGTGGTTGCTGGGAGTGGGGTTGGGGAGTGGGAGAAAGAAGTATGAGTTGGTGGAGCACAGAGAATTTTTAGAGCAGTGAAACTACTCTGTATGACACTGTAATGATGGGCACATGCCATTATACATTTGTCAATATCCATAGAATGTACAACACAAAGAGTGAATTCTAAGGTAAGCTATGGACTTTAAAAAAATAATATCAGTATTGTCTTACTAATTGTAATATATGTACCACAGTCACGCAAGCCGCTAATAATTGGGGAAACCATGGTGGAAGGTGAGGGAGGAGTATATGGAAACTCTCTACTTTCCCCTCAATTTTTCTGTAAACCTGCAACTGCTATAATAAACTGAAGTCCATTAATTGAAAAAATAAATAGTAAAGATAGGAGATGGTGCTTGCTTATTTAGAGGAACAAATCAGTTTAATTTGATAGTCTCAGGTTTGAGATTTTGAGAGATATAAAGATACCAGCATGTCATATAAAGAAATTAAACTGTCAGGGGAAAAAGTGACCTAATAGGAAAATCAACAAAACACTGGGCAAAATAGCCTCAAAATTGAGAACAGTAAGTAATGTACCCTGGTGGGAATCAAGGGACCACCCACGTTCAAAATACAGCTTGTATCTGGCTGATACGCCTCACCTCTGGAAGACATAAGAATGTTGGGGCTCAAGCCCTGAGCATCCTTAAGAGGAGCTGTCCTCTCTCCCTGATGACCTCATCAGCTTCCAGCTTCAGTAGAACCTGCTTCCCAACCCCCCGTCCCCCTTTCTGGAGAATAGTTTAACATGTACCAAAATGGTCTTTTTACTCTGAGAAAAAATTTAAAATCCAAGCATGGAGCAAAAAAAAAAAAACCCAAAAAACCTTGTCCTAGAATGGATGCTCATAGAACATTGTTCTTGAATATATATCTGCCTTCTTGTATCACATCCATGATGATTATGCTCAATTCCCTATCCTAAAAGTTTTCCTAAGTGTTTGACTAAGCCCTGGTCACTGACTTCCCCTACATATATTTAGGCTCTGTGTCCAGCCAGCCAGCGTAGAGCACATATCTTGCTGTTTCCCCTCTGATGTGACCCAAAGCAGATCTAAAACACCATCCCAGCCTGACTGCTGAGACCTGTTCAGTTACCTGTTTCCTTAGCTTTGGATTGAACCTCTGGATTTTTTTTAAAAAATTAATTTTCTAGATAGTGGATATACTTGTATAGTTCACAAATCAAACAGACATAAAAATACATACCATGAGAAGTCTTGCGTCTACCTAGTCTCATCCATTCCCTCACTTTGAATTTCCTTGTTTATTTATATATTTTATAACTATGTGCATATTTTTATAAGCTGCCTAAGATTCTTTCTGGAGCATGACACAATATAGCTACTAAAATTCTCACCATAGGTTTTCCTTGATTGTCCATTCAATACTGTTAATATATGATTGGATTTACTAATTCAGTTGATATATAATGTTTCTTATTAATATCTATTATGTAAGGTACAATTGCTAGTTACTATAGCATTTGAGAGAGATTCATCTGAAAACCTGTAGGAAATCATTATCCAAGAAACTTCATATTTCTATTTTTCTATTTTATAGTACAATTTACTTAGCTGTGACCTGCATTTATGATCTCTTACAGGCTTTCATTGAATCAATGGAGAGTTTAATTCCATGATACAATATCATAATCTTAATTGTCAATATGGTAAGAAACTTTTAAATTAATTTTACATGGGAATGAATTTTCATATCCCTCTGAAATTCCCAGTGAACAGTGGAACTATATAAGCCCATGTTATCCCAGCTTCCATGTATCGAGTACATTCCTTTATAGCAAAACTTGAAACAATTGTCTAAAATAAATTATTTCACTGTCATACTTCTCATTCCTTCTTCAACTCTTTCCATCTGGGCTCTGTCCCACTGTGTGACTAAGACAGGCCTTCTCTCAAAGACAGTGGTAGTCCCATGCTGCCAAAACCAGTGGGACTGGGAGTTCTCATCTTACCAGACTTCTCAGCAGCACTTGGCAGCTGCTCCACTCTCCCTAAGACACTTTCTTTTTCTGGCTTCCTGGATACCACCCTGCTGGTTTTTCCCTTAACTCACTGTTAACTGCTTGTCAGTACTGTGTATTTACCTTTCCTTTTTCCAACTTTAAATATTGTGATGCTCCAGGGACAGGGTCAGGGTTCTAACATTATCTATCCATGCCTTTTCCTTAGGTAATTTTATCCAGTACTTTGCTTTTATCCTCTATATGGCAAGAACACCCAAATCTATGTCTTCAGTCCTTACATTTTCCTTGAATTCCATATTCACATCTTGAACTACCCACTTGACATCTCCACTTGGGTATCTAATAGACATCTCAAATCTAGAATGTTCAAAACAGAACATTTGCTTCTCCCCCAGCTTCTATCTTGGTGGCATCACTACCAAGCAATTTGTTCAAGTTAAAAATCTGGGTGGCATCAATTTTTCTCTCTTTCCCTTCCCCTCAATGTTGATTTCACCTCTAAAGCATACCCTGGATCTATTCACTTCTCCTTTTGTATGCTACCATCACGCCAGACCAGCCACCATCATCTACTACCTGGGCCACTGGGTCATGTCACATCATTGCTTTAAACCTGCTTTTGCTTCCAATACTTAAACTTAAATAAACTTCATTCTCTTCTTCCTGGTTTACAACTCTTTACACGATCTGGCCTGAAGAGCTTCCTCTCTGAACTCCTTTCATACCATCCTATCCATCCTCTTTATGCTACATACATGCTGGCCTTCTTTCTCTAGCATGCCAGGGGTCTGCTCACCTTAGAGCCTTTGTACCCTCTGTTACTTTCGTGTGTCTGGCTCTCTTATCTAGATCTCAGCATGACTTGTGCTGTCTTATCAGGCAGGACTCAGCTTAAATGTCACCTTTTTAGAGTTTCCTCTAATGTGAAATAATTCCCTCACTTACCTTGGAGCACAGGATCCTGCCGTTTATCTCTTCTCAGTGTTTTCTTGCATATTTATTTGTGTATTTGTTTGTTTGCTATCTCAAGTTGGTACAATATAAGTCGAATTTGGGCTGTGTGGATTTAATAATCTTTTGCAATGCAGTATCCCAGCACATAATGGTGATTATAATCTGCTTTTCTGGTTCTCTGCTCGGTAGTAGGAATGCAATCACGAACATGAACTGACACTCTTTATTGTCATTTAAAATCAAATTAGTATATTTAGATAACTTGCTATTCAGTCATTTATTCAAGGAACATTTATTGAGCACCTACTGTATTCCAGGCCCTGGGGATACAGCAGTGAACAACACAGAAACTGCCCCTGATCTCCTGAAGTTGACATTCCAGAAAGGAAGCAGAAAAGAAAACAACAGATAAACACACATAAAATACAATGAGTGGAGAGGATGAGTCATCTAGCTCTGCAGATGAAGAGCATCTGGAGGGGGAAGAAGAAATGGGGAGGCCCTGAGTTAGGAATACACTTGGCAAGTCCAAGGAACGGCAAGGAGTCCGCTGTGGCTGGCACAGCTTGAGTGAGGGAGAAAGCGGGTGGGGCGGGGGTGTTGAGAACAGTGAAGCAGCCGAGGGCCCATCTTGTGTGGCTTTGGATTGTATTCTAATTGTGATGGGAATCCATTAGAGGCTTCAAAGCTCAGGAGTGACATAATCTTTTACTGCACCGAGAATTGCTTTATGAACTATTTCCTTCTCAGCTCCTTAGAGGATTGGCTGAGAATACAGTGATTCTCGAGAAACTTGAAATTTCTGGCTGATACTTCTTATACATCAGGTTTTGTGCTGGTAGCTAGAAATCCTGGAATGTGTTCCCAGATTTGCACATTCCTTCTTGAAGGGCCTTGGCTAGGCCTCTCTTTCTGGCTTAACACCACCTCTTCACACACATGTATTCAAGAAAGCATGAAGAGTGGAGAGGAAAGGGAGCAGAGCACTTACAGGAACTCCCTGGCTCTCTGAAGCCTCAAGTGGGACTATGGTGGAAATAAATTACCATGCACAAAGAGTTCGGGTGCTTTCCATAATTTGAAAAACAACTTAAACCAGTAAGATCTCCTTTGGAATATTTTCTGAAGGTTTAATGATTAGTGTAGGCAAAATTAGAGATCAACATGAGTCCGTGCAAAGCAAAACAATCCCTGGGCTTTGTTTAACCCATAGGCACTTGAATGACCCCTAAAAGTAGCTTATTTTAAAAATTTCTGACTTCCTCACATGGTTGGCCTATGGATGAGGAAATTTCAGAATCCACCAGGGTGTTAATAATTAAGAGAATTGCTGAGGAGGTCAGGAAAGGACGCTTTAATGACTGACCATAAATGGAGAAAGGAACCAAAAAAGAATTCTAGGAGAAATGGTGTATTTTGTGTCTGCTTTCTGAAAGGACTGCATTTGGATATTGCATTCTTATAGACGTGCACTTGTATTTGATACTGTGGAAATTGGGGTGGTCCATTCGTATGGCGTAACAGTGAGGAAAATGCAGTCAGGCCATTCTCTTTCGTTTGGGGAATTATGGGTTAGGCATTCAGCCACAAGTTTCCTGCGATATCCGTTTCTTTTGTTTTCTTCTCACATTAAGGGCAAACCAGGTCTTCCAAGTCCTCAAGAGAAACCTAAAATAGATTGCTCTGTGGTTAAAAAAAAAAATTCATTCAAGCCAGAGTGTGAATTATTTTCTACCTGAGTGTATTCGAGATACGTTTTGTTGCTTCTTACAAAGGTGTGAATTGGAGGTTTGGGATTTCCTCATAAATGACCTTTTACAATGACTTCCTGTTATTTTATTTTTCCCTGAGAACCAAAATAGCTATGCGGTACATTCCCACTGTGTGAGGCTGAATAAATCTTTCTAATTGGGAATTAGTCACTTGTGAGATCCTAATTAGTATTATGAGTAAAATGTCTGTTTATTTCTGACCAGTCATGGGGCAAACCTGTGTTAAATTCAGTGTAACATTTTGTTGATTCCTTCAGTTGGAGAAGCTGGTGCCTGATACAAGCATTAAACATCTCCACCCAATTCTATTTCTTTTTTATTTTTCACTTTTTTTCTTCCGTATTGGTGGCCTCCACTCACTTCCCTACCTCTTATAATTGCTGTTAACTTGGAACCTAATCACGTTCAGTAGTTAATGTGTACCTTGTAAACTTACCAAACAAAGGACTGATTCAGAGACAACTCACAGGAAAGCAGGTTGGCATTTAAACTTTAAACTTAAAAAGCAAACAGGCAAATACCCAGCACAAAGATCTTGGGCTGGTGATTACAAAGCCCTGTTTTGTATTCTTCATTCTCTTGTTAAGTATGTAGTCTGAATGTGGGCACAAGTCCTGGTTTAGAGAGAAGTAAAATATGATTGACCTCTGAGAAATCAACTGGTAAAAATCTATGGGAATGAACCAAGAGATCAATCATGTATAAGTGAAGAATTTTAGCAGCTTCTAAAATGCAATTAAAATGTGACCTGGGAAGTAGGACTGAATTGTAATTATAATTTGGTAAATGGAAACCTCGTCAATTATCACGTACTCTTGTCTGGAGATAGACTGTGATCACAGAGGGGGCAGGGACTGAATAGAGTATAGAGATAGCAACCTCAAGAAGAAAGAATTCGGTGGTATGTCAGAGCAATATTCAGGGAGAGGATGCTAAAACCACTGAGAGCTTCATCTGGAGGGTTTGGCTGTTGGATCTCTGGGATGGTTCCACTCTTCAGCCCATCAAATCTTGGAAACACATCCACTGAATCCTTTACTGAATTTATCCCCCAAGACACCATCTGTGTATCCTCTGGCTTCTGTGACACTTTTTTACAGGGAGAGAGGATTTTCTGATCAGCTGCTACTTTATGCTGGATGATTTGGTGGGTGCATTTCTCGTGATAAACTAAGAAATTGACATTTTGTTTTCTGTGAGAGCATTTAAGATGAATTTTTCCTGAGAAGCAGATGACCCAGGAAAGGCTGGCAAAACTGAGCTTCAGGGGCTGCCAAGCCAGGGACCTGATCCTGGTCCCTGCCCAGCTGCTGGCCTCTTTCTCAACTTGCTGTCAATTTCAAAGGAGTATAAACACTGTAGTGAGGCATAATGAGAATTCATGGGCATCGCTAATCTGCCATGGTCATAAATTTCATTTTTAATCACTGAACCATTTTGCCCCAGTTTTTACTTACATGCACATAACAAAATAGACTTTAGATTATGGTGATGTAAAGTCTATTTTTCTTGTGCACATTTTTATACTTTTCCTTATGTGACCTATGTGACTAGTAATTTTATGTCCAGGTGCAAATCATAAATAGTTTGGAATAAAAATTTCTATAGAAGAATATTGGATATTGAATATTCATTCACCATAAACAGTGTATTGCTACTTCACAACGATAATTCTAAGCTACACTTTATTTCCGAGCTGGAATTAATACTACAAGTAGAGATTGTTGTTTTTTCTTTGTTCTGCAAAGAAAGGAGAGGGATCACTCTCATACCAGATGCTTCCCATCTCCAGTGGGAATACCCAAAAGGTTTCTGTGATCCAGTCTCCACACGTACACAGGGTAGGAAGCATAGAGCATTGAGCTCACTTGAAAGCAGAAGAATGTTAGTTTTGGGAAGGCTGGAACTGGACTAGAGCACAACAAGAGCCAAGGCTCTGCTCTTGTGAAAGAGACCATAAAATCCATAAGCGACCAACTCCAACTTTCCAGAAATAAGAAAAAAGGTTTTTCAAAATAAGAAATGCTAAAAAATACAAGAACATTCTCTTTAATTGTTTAGAGTGCATTACCTCACGCCCTTATGTACCCATCCCTAAGCACAGTCATAAGGAAATGTCAGCATCTTTTTTTTATTGTTGCACCTAACCTTTGAGAAAATGATTATTCACAATGTCATTTAAAAAACATACCTTATAGAATGACAGTGGCAATGGGAGAATACATAAGATACAAGAGAAAAGAATCTTTCCTCTACAACACAGATTTGCTTTTTCACTACCTACTCCATTGACAAGTATACTTGATTACCAGATTTTGGAAACAAAAATGCAAAGAGGAAGTCATCTTTCCATTAGAAGTCAGCTCCTAAAGGCAGGGATTATCTTGTTTTGTAAAGTTCTTTGTCTCCAGCCCCTAGTATCATGCCAGAATGTAGTGGGCATTCAACACATTTGTTGGATAAATTTTTGAGTATATCTTATGGAGGGAAAAATGTTACCATGATGAAAACATGAACTACTTATCTACGCTTGCCTTCTGGTTCAAGTCCCAAATGTAGGGCCTGGTTTGCCTGATGACCTACAGAAAATGCCATATTTTATTTAGGACATCTGATGGTCCTATTCATGCACTTTCCTCCACCCTGAGCATAAGGAATCTCTTTTTCTCTCTTTTCCCTGCCAGGGCTCCTGTACTATTATCAAAACCTAGTTCAATGAAGGCTGACTCAGGGAGGGTTTTGATGATTAGTCATATTTGAAACCTTATCCTGCTTTACCGTGGGCAATCCCTGTGAGTAATAATAATCAGCATGATGGCAACATTAGGAAAACTTTATCTAAATTTGTTGAGACTTTCTTCTCTTTCCCTCAGTTGTCACTTCTTGTTATGATACCCCACTCTCCATTGCTTCTCCTTCCTGGCCTGGTCTTTCATGGGGTCTAAAATGTATTACTGACATTCTCCAACCGCCTCTCCCCCACTGCTGAAATATCTGTTATATGACACATCTCAAGATCTAAGGTGGTAAATGACTCATGCTCATGCTGCATAACTCGAGACATAGTTGATGCCAGTAGACAGAATACTGATCTGATACATGTGACCTCATTTCTAGAGGGAGATCTGCCACTAACCAGTTTTGTGGACCTGGGCTACTCAATCTCCCTGGGCTGTACTTTTTTCATATGTATAAAATATGTATAAAATATGGAATTTTTTCTAGATCAGTGTTTCTGTAAGTATGCATGTATGTTCTATAACACTGGTTCTGCATATGTTCTGGGATCATATTCACTTGGGAATTGCTACATATCACCTTTTTGAATATCAAAAAGTTAAAGGGTCTGACAAGTCTTGAAATAAAGAAACAATTTTTAATCTAATAATTGACTTTTTAGTGGGGTGGGGGAGCATGTTGGTAGCTCCTTAGAGAACCCTATGAGGAAATAACTAGTTGAACTTTCCGGGGAGCTTAACTGAAATTGCACATTCCTTTTTCTCCAATGGCAGCTGCTGTGGGTACAGAAAATAGACCAAGATCTCTGCCTTTTAGGTATAGTATAAGGGTCGAATAGGGGAGAGATACAAATACATTTGGGATAGGATGGCAATTGTAGACTAAAGGTTTGTTTTTACATCATAATGGGCATGAGAACTGACAAGCAAGTCAGTCACCCAGAGTAGGGCAGTGGTTGAGGAAGGGAAATGCATCACAGGGATGTTTGCAATAATTTACCAGGTAGAGAAGGTGGGAAAGGATATTCTAGGTAGAAGGAACAAAGTGGCACAGAGGCATAAAATCCCCAGGTATGTTCTAGGCCTGTAAAATAATTCTGTGGTTAGGGAGCCCAGGAGTGGAGGCTGCCTAGGGAGAGAGGGGAGGGAGAAAGTTCTGGAAGATGGGTGGAGATTTGCCTGCCATGTGCTTTAAGTGCCATTCTAAGGAGTCTGAAATGTATCTTGTTGGTAACAGGATACCATCCTTAGATCGATTTTTAATTAGGAGAATTACCTGATCAATAAGAATTTAGAAAGAGAATTCTGGAGTGCTAAGGCAGAGAGGAGGGGGAACAGACTGGCAGGGAAACTAATTATGATTCTGTTCAAATGGCTCTAGTAAGAAATGATAAAGGGCTGAATAATGACAGTGGCAAAAGGATGAGATGGAAGAAACATTTGGTGGAAATTTAGGAGCTCCACAGACTGTGATGAGTGATTGGATATGAGGCAAGAAAGAAAGAGAAATGCAAAATAACTGTACCGTATTCAGCTTCGGCAATTGTTATGTGATTATAACATTTACTGGGGTAGGAATTTAAAGGAGTGAACTGTTTCATATGTTTTGAATTGGACTGGGGAGTTCTATTACACACAGCCATTTTACTGTAAAATGACATCCATTGATTTTTGTGTTTCAGAGTTCAAGAAAAATTTAACTAAGGACTATAAAGTATTCTTTTTAAGGAGTTTCAGCATCCACCAAAAAATCTATTCCACACTGAAATGTAGTAAGGACTCAATATATTCTTGTCAACAAAGCAGCATTTAAATCTGTAGATTTCTCCCGATTTTGCCTCTAAATGATAAATAATCATTCGTGGGACTATAAATCCTTTTGTTTTTTCATTCAATCTAAAACTCTTCTTTCAGCCATGGATTATTCTATATACACTATGTCAGTAGACATTTGTGAAATTATTTCCATTTCCTAGGAGGAAACAGCACAGAACACTGACAATTTTAGTGATGATGTAAATATCAAGCCATTATTTTTGGAACAAATCCTAAATTTAGCCTTAATATGAAATAGTATTGCAGATAATGCATTAAAAATGTATTGTGTCTACAGTCAGGGAGTGAGTTTTTTTTTTTGAAAACATCTTTGTATGCCAGTGAAAATCAAAAAATGTTTTTCTTTTGGAAGAAGTCCATGTTTGCTTATTGTATAGAATTTAAGAAAGATTTTAGAGACTTATTTTCCCAACAACCCTTTGAAGTAAAAAGCTTCTTATATTTATGGGGAGAAGAACTCCCTTTGAGAGGCAGGATGTGGAAACTAGCATGACCCAGGTTGTTTACACAAAACAGGCCACACCTCCCTGATTAAGTCAGGGAATTTTGCCTTTACCTGGGACAGCTGCCTTCTATTAGCACTGGAAACAAATTGTACAATCTCTGGTCACTGATCCATGACCACTTTCCCATTTTGAATTTTTTGCCCAAGAGAACAGAAGAATCCAGAAACTGAGGTGGTGGAGAGGAGCTGTTCCTAGACACAATTTATCAGAGGAAGGAAAATACATGGTCCACCTTAAAAGCAAATCAAGCTATCAAAAATACTACACATTATAAAATGAACACAATAGGGGCAGTCAGAGGTTGACTCCTGAGAATTTTTTCCTTTTGCATAATAAAGAAATAAATATAAAAACTGAATGGTCTGGTCCTATCACTATAAGCAAGGCTGCCTCTTCCTCTGTTCCTCATGCAACTGTGGTGCATTTAAGGCAGCTCCGGAATTGTTTTGAAATAAATTTAGAAATTTTAGAAGGCAGACACATGTAATGATTGTTTCACTGTTCTGAGGTTAATGACAAAAGGTTGCAATGTCTGAGCCTTGAGATTTTGCAGACTTCTAAATGCATTTTATTGCATTTGGAAGAAATTTTGTATTCTTGAGAAAGTGCAATGCAAAAGTGAGTTGAAACACAATGGCCCTTTACCTCAGAGCAAAACAGACTTATTCTCCTTAGTGGAAATAGAGGGCAGGGAAGTCAGGCTGTGGTTCCTGAAATTCACCAACCTAGTATCGCTGTGCCATTCTCTCCTCTGATCCAGTGCCACTCCCTGCACTTGATATCTGTTTACTTTAGAGGAGGCAGTTTTTGAGAAAGGATCATAGATATTCTGGCTCAGTGCCCCAGCAGCCATGACAAGCAAAAGAACATATTCGCCTGGAGATAAGCTTTTTGATATTTAAATGTGTGAGTTAATTTTTTATCCACTTTAATAACTGGGTTTTTTTTTCCCCTCTCTACTTCTTTGCTATTTCTGTTCTGAAGCCGTGGGCACAGAACTCTGTGCAGGCAAATTACTCCAGAGCATATTGCAGGACAACCATAACAGTTGAATTCACGGCATCTGGATTCCTGATCCTTTTCCGAAATGGCAGGTGTGAGTGGCTGTATAAAATATTCTATGTTTATCTTCAACTTCTTGTTCTGGGTAAGTGTTTTTCTTTAAATTATCAATTTTATGCAAGAAAGGAGATCTTGATATAAATATCATAAACAAGAAGAAACTCTGCACTAGAGAAATAAGAGAAGGAGGGAAATGTATTTTCCATTTACTTGTTTGGATTTGTTTGTTCTTTCTTTGGTTATTTCAGTAATTGAAAATGAGCCAATGACTCAAAAAAGTCCACTTCAGAATCTGAGAGGATAAACATTGCATAAATGTTTTGATATTGCTGCAAAAACAATCACAGAGGAAAACATACCCCTTAATTAAAGAACAATTATTCTTAGTTGTATATTCGAGCAGGCCGTCCCAGCCTAGGGACCCTGTGGGAGAATATGGTCTGATTCCATCTGGAACCCAGTCCCTAGCTTCTGCCCTTAACGTCTGTGTTTGAAACAGGTGAATCTCAGGGTGTGAGATGATAAAGACATGGGAAGAGGATCATTTTCAAAGCCACAAGTAAAAAACAATGAATCACGAAAAACTTAAGGAGGAAACAATAAAATTATTTGATCGTAAGAAGATTAAACTAAGCCGGTGATTTGTATTAACATTTTAGAGTCAGTATTTTGATGTGTCATCACCCCACCTTTTAATCAACAGGGTCTGTATTTTAGCAAGTTGTTATATTTCTCTTGAAAGTCCACTGACACAGACATAATCAACAAATTGATAGGTAACATCTAGTGTTGGAAAATGGAAAAACAAGGTGTGAAAAGAACAGGATGGAATGTTGGCAAATTGACCTTATCATTTTACATATATATGGTGCAATTAAAAGCTGTTTAAAAGTATACCAGTAGAAATAGCTCAAAACACTTAAATGAAAAAAAAAGGTATTTTGTATACTGGATTTGAAAAATAGCTTATGCAGTACAAGAAAGAAAGAACTCTGGTTTTGTGTTTGTACCTGGTTGCTTTTAGTAAACAGAAAACTGATAAAATATCTATGTTTTAGTAAATTTCTGTTCTATTAAAATAATGATGGACTTAAATACATGAATACAGTTTTATTGAATAGAGTGACTTTCCATTTAATAGCCAGTAGCAGTAAAAAAAAAAAAAAATAGTCAATAGCCCTAATGAATGCAGATAATATGTGGGTGAATTAACTCTAAGTAAGTGGGTATACAAATAAATAAAATAAAATAAAGAGTTGTTCTTTGTACTTTCCTTTTCCCTAGAAAAATGGGCTGCTTTTGCAAATATTAAATGAAGCTCGTGCATATAGGCCAGTGTTTTAAGTTAGTCCTGATAAAGTTCTTCTCTTGAAATATTTAAATTGATTAAATATCTTGAGTAGAATATAAAGAAAAAAATGCCTGTGTTCTTTGGTTTGGTTTTATTTCTAGCTTTACATTAGGGAGTACTTCAAACATTCACAAAAGAACACAGAGTAGGTTAATTAACCCCATCAACCACCCCCAACAGCCACAAAAACATGGCCAATCTTTCTCCTTCCAGACCCTCATTCCCTTCCTCCACTCCACATTACTTTGAAGCACATCCCAGATATATCATTTTATTGTAAAGATTTTAGTATATATCTCTGGAAGATAATAATTCTTTTATAACATGTAACCACAATATCATTATCATACTTAAAAACTTAAGAATTTCGTAATCAATTCTCAAATATCCACCTAGGGTTCAAATTTCCAATTACCTCATAAAGGTTCCTGGTTGAATCAGGATCCAAATAAGGTCCACATATTGGGATTGATTAACATACCTTTTATGTCAATTTTAATCTGTAGTTTCTCCCTCCGTCTTCATTTCTTTGTCTCCCATTAAAATTTGATGTACTGGTGTGTATTGTTTGTCTTACCACATTTCCCGAGGTCTGGATTTTGCTATCTGCACACCCAGGGTATAGTTTAATGTGTTCCCCTGTCCTCTTTATTATCTGTAAGTGAGTAGTTGCATCTGGCAGCTTGATAACATTCAGGGTTTTGTTTTGGTTTGGTTTTATTTTTTGGCACAACTACTTCTTAAGTGGTATTTTACTCTTTCATCGGGGGCACATGATGTCTGATTGTGTCACTATTTGTGATGTTAGTAGCCATTGATGCTTAAGTACCTGTATTCATTATTCATTATTTCATTAAGAGGTTCAAATAGTGAATTCTAGTTCTATCTACTTTTCTTCATTTATTAGCTAGAATACTTTCAATAAGGAAAAATTTCTCATTTATTGTTTGGTTGCCATGGTACCTAGTTTTTATTTTTTTTTAAGTAGTATAAATACTTCTTTCTTACTCTTTACTAACCAGATTTCAAAAAACTTTCTAGTATTATCCAACAGTGATAGACTAGTATTTAAAAAATGATAGATAAACTCCATTACATTTTTATCCTTATTGCTTTGTGATTTATTCCATCCTTGGCTAGTAGGAGCTTCTTTAATTTGGTGCCTGAATCCTTTTGACATGATCCTACTAACTTTGATAGACCCGTCACTATTTGGTATGACAAGATGTTTCAGGCTCACCTGCCTATTTCCTGTCCAGACCTGGAATCAGCTATTTCTCCAAGAAGCCCTGATACCCTGTCTTTAAAGAACTGTAGCCATTGTCTTCTTTACATGATGCAGAATATATGTGGCCCATTTAAACAAACTATTAATGTGCTAATAAATGCATGGCTCCTATTTTGTTAAGATGTCCCCAAATACCCAAACCAATAGCAATCTTCAAATTATGAAGTTAAAGTATATCTTTCTTAAATAAAAGCATCATGGAAGGTGCTAATAGCTATTTGTGAATACATCGGAGATCAGTGTTTCATTAACTAGCTAATCAGGAATTTGTAACAGAACTGAATTTTAAACCCAAATGATAAAGACAGTCTAGGAGAGAGATAAGTTATAGATTCAGGATTATATATTTAAGATTAGGGTTCAAGGTAGGGTGTAGAGACCCAGACATTATCACTGCTTTCCTGGGAAGATCTGATAATTTTATAGTTACTGTTATCTATTTGTTTCTCTGCTAACCCAGATGTCAGTTAGATATTTCTAACTTCCCTCAGGGATTCCTCCCGTCAGCATATGTGTTGAGAACTACAATCTCTATATAAGAGGTCTTGAAATGGAGTTTCAGTGAAAGCAATAGTTGTAAAGACCAGTGATAACTTAGCTAACAGGTGACATCAATATTTTAAATCAAAATCTAGGCAACAAGAGTTTTGGGGTTAGGGAATACACCTATTTCTATTCTCCCATCTACCTCCAACCTAGAGCTCTCAGTTGGAATTTTATGATCCTTCATAGGAAATGAGCAATTTGTCACATTTCTAATGTTTACTTAAGCAAAAATTTTTACAGTCCCATTGATGTGGTTTTCTTGTAGATATCCAAGGCCATATATGTTTTCAAATGCATTCTTTTTGGTGTGACTTGTGCAACTAAGCCTTTGCAAAGTAGGGCCAGATGTTGAAATATTTCTAAGATATGCATATGGTTATTTAATCTAAACATACCAGTTTCTTTTGGGGAAGAACTTGAGATATGCCACATAAATATGCAGTGATTTCCATTTGTTTGAGATACTAATTGAAGAAAAACATATGAAAGTGAAAATCATTCCTAATCACTCATGCTAGAGTTTGATGCAAGTTAGAAAATTGGAGGTCCTGTAGATAATAGATACATTATAAGTACAGAACCTATTTCCCTGAGTCTTGAGTCAAAAACAGATGACTTCCCCTGTTTTTTATGCTCCTCTCAGGTAGATCAGGGCTGGGAATATTGTAGATGCTTGGGGTGTTTTAGGGGTCCGAGTAAGCATAGAACATGGGGCCTTTGGCCAGTGGATACAGAAAATGGTGACCAGAGACAGAGAGCTACGGAGAGCCTAGCTCTTAATGAGGGAAAGCAGAGTGAGGTACATTACCGATCCCAAAGATGAGAAGAAAGTGCCAAATTATAAATTCAAATGTATCAGTAACTGAAAAAAGCCAATGCATGAGGGGGTTTGAAAAGAGTAGAAGGAAGTCAGAACTTGGAGAGAGTCCAGGAACCAGCGTTTCAGTGTTTGTCATTGTATTTTACGTGGTGTCTGGGCCTCTAGATTGGATGTGCTGAAAGCAATTAGAAAATTGGAAGCAAAGCAATCATAACTGAGATAGGAGTACATTAAAAAGAATAGGACACAGTTATATTTTATTTTTGTCAGTTGATGAAATCCCCAAGATAAAGAGTTAACAGTGGTTGAAATGTATCAACTTTGTAAATGCAGTGGTTGCCCGCCACTGTGCAATCATGATAGAATTATAACAGTGACAAAAGGCATTAGAGATCCATGGTTAAGAGCTCAGGCTGGACATTAGCTCCTTCATCACTGTCTGTGCTTGCTTGGGGAAATTAGTTAACCTCTTTATGCTTTATTAGGGTCCCTCATCTGTAAAATTGGGAATAGTAGTAGCATCTACTTCATGGGGTTGTTGCAATGATTAAATCAGTTAATGCACATAAAGAACTCAGAATGACACAAAATAAATGTTTAAGAAAAAGACGTTTCAACCAATATTGTATAGGCAGTTTTATGAGACAGAAATATGAAACTATTCTGCATAGTAATGAATACATTTCAGTGTTGGATTTTAAACAGAGGAGAAAATAAGATGGCAAGAACAATGATAAGGCAGAAATTCTCCTTTCATAAATTAAAGGAACAGGAAAAAAAAGTAGATTTTGTAAACAGACACTGAAATTCAAATCCTGAATCTTACCCCTTATTGCTTTGTGGTCTGGAATGTGTTCCTTACCTTTTCTGTGCTCCAGTTTCTGCATTTGTAATATTACAATGACAATATCATCTGGAAGGATTAATTGTAAAGATTAACTAAGGTACGTTATGAAAGCTTATAACCAAGTACTGACATGACAATAATAGTTCAATTAATGCTATTTTTCCTGATTCCAGTCATCACATTCTCTTTTCATTTAAAAGTTTTCAAATCTGGTGTGATAATATTTTATATATAATGTACTTTTAAAAATTAAATATAATTTTAGCCCTCCTCCTCACAGGGTAAGAAAGCTGTAGGGCTAGAGGGATATTTCAACCCTGAGGCTAGCCTCTACTTTGTTGTATATCTACGACCCCAGATTTCTCTGTCCACATGTTCTGAGAATTCTAAATCAAACCTTTTCTTTCAGAACATTAAGTGGGCACATTTGTCAAGGTAGGAAGATAGAACAGATTGTTTTCCTTCATATTACCTTGAGTTATAACTTCCTAATATAGAGACCTGTGGTCTGTGGGCTGATATTTGTATTCTTGCCCCAGCCTCTTCAAATGTATGCATAGGTCTACCCACATTACTTATAGGGAAGTTGTACTTTTGAAACAATGTGATAAAAACATTCCTGAATTTGCAGCATTTTATGATTCAGATACATCAGAGTACAGATCAAATGCTGAACATTTATCTCTTTTTACATGTTTTTAAGTTATATGAATTTTACTGTTTTAGTGGTTATTCAGGCCCTATTTGTGTGAGGAAAAAATGTGGTTGATTTGTTTTCCCTAAATTTAGAGTTATTTAAAAATCAGAATTTGCTGTAGTTGTACTGGGTGCTTGATTTACTTAATAGATTTAGAATTTGCACATGAGTGCAACCATGGAGACACATGACGTGTGCACTTAACACTCATTGATACAATAAACGTCATTCATTTGGGGCTGAAGATTAAAAAGAAACCATGAGTGCAGAGTCTGATAAAGATTGAAGATTTTAATTTACTCCACTGGTTTAGAGCATCAGAAAATCTGATATTGCTGAAGGGTAGGAGGCCATTTCAACAGATGAGAGCTGGATTAGGCCATGCCTGTAGAGGAAATGCACAGGAACTGCTCCTCCAACAGGAGGCCTGAGAATTACCATAACCCATGACATTAGAGAGTGAGGCAAAGTACCCATCCTACTCTTAATAAATGATAAATCAGAATAAGTCTTATTCAAGGATGAATAAAGGAAAATAGAGCATAAGACCTAATGAAAAATGCTGTTGAACAAGTGAAAGATATTGTCACCCTGAAGACTTAGAGGACAAGCACACATCCCTGAAAGAAACACTGTAGAATCCTGAAAAATGTATCTGGAAATTGGTATTCACAATATGACGCTAGAAAATAACTTGCCATGAAACAGTGGCTGGAGGCCATAAGAGAAAAATAAAGTTAATTGGAAAACTATAGGATGAAATGAAAAGGGAAATGGATAAAATAAATAAGGAGTTAAAGTAAATAATAAACACAGTAGCAGAATTAAAATTCACTGTGGATATCACATTAAATGGAGACAGTGATATAGAATCCCAAATTGAGAAGCTCTCTCCCCAGAGGAAAATTTAAAAAAATAAATAAAAATGATGTGAAAGAAGAAGATAGATACAGACAACAGAGAACAAAAACCCAAAATAAGCTATATTCCTAAAGGAGAGGACAAAATAAATGGAACAAAAACAATAATCAAATTAATGATGGAAATTTTGTAGAGCTGAAAATATACCTGTATACAGATGGAAAATGCCTGTTCTACCTTAGTGAAAGAAGACATCTATGCCTAGATAAATATTAAGAAAACTACTAAATTAGTTAAGAGATACATAAAAATTTTTACAAATGCCTAGATATAAACAACAATAGTATCAAAAACCAAGCAAACAATGCATGAACAAAAATAAGGCTGATCATAGACTTCTCCTCTTGTAACACTAAATGTCAGGAGATAATGGAGCAATGTTTGCTGAGTATTCAGAGGCTTTCACAGTGAATAAGAGAGAAAGGTGTCTTCAGATACTTATATTGTAAAATTTACTTAAACATATTCCAAATGATTAAGGTATGAAGTAAAAGTGGATAGTTTAAGCATGGGAAAATTATAACAATGATCTGGAAATAAAGAATTCACATGTCTAAATGTTGTATTTTTATTACAAAGTGGATATAAATCCAGAAAATATTTTTGAAAGAGAAGAAAAATATAAAAAATAACAATTTACTCTGAGCTAAAAACCAAGACTGAATGCATTAAATGGTATTTATTGGATTATATGGAGTAAACATTGTTAGAAATACATCTTAGTAAATATAATCACCATTAATTCAATTTAACAGATCTCTCAGTTTTTGATAACTCAATAAGGAAAAGAAAAACAGAGATACAGAAGATAAAATGATATAATTAATAAAGCATATTTAATAGGTTTCTAATAAGCTTTGTACTCTCTTTAGACTTTATTGTCTTTTCCAGTATCTCTGGATCTTTAGAAATTAATGAAGAAAATGCAAAAAAATTCTCACAAGCAACAATTGTACAATCTGCATTCTCTTACCTCAATATAGTCGAATTAGACTTTTTGTGTTCTCAGGAGCAGCACAGGAAGAGTTCTCTTAAGCTTATCTGAAAGGTATCCATTTCAGACCAATAATGGTTTAGCTCATAATCAACTCCTCCTCCTAGCGTAGCATTTCAGCACTGTCCAAACAAACTTCAATAAATACCCAAATGAAAGGATGAATCGAGAAGGAGGAAGCAGGGATGATTGGAGGACACATTATCAGAGAAGAAGACAAATCAACATTCACCATTTATCTTTGTCCTGGATGGTGTTTTCCCATTTTCCTCCTGGCATTTCGTGGTTTTCGGTTTCTGCCTGGTCTTAGTCTGCTCAGGCTACATAACCAAATACCATCAACTTAGGTGGCTTAAGCAACAGAAATTTATTTTCTTACAGTTCTGGAAGCTAGGAGATCTAAGATCAAGATTGTGGGGGAATGTGGCGCGGCAGGCCCACGAGGAGGTCAGCTGCTCCTCCCCATGGAGCCAAGTCCCTCAGATAGAATTGCCACAGAGGATAAGAACATTGATAGAAAATAGAGAGAATAAAAGAATACACAGAGACTAAGGTATAGTTTATAGTTTTATATAAAAAGATCAGAATAATCACAGTGGGGTGCTTAGGCGGCTAGGCATATCACCGTGACTGTCTAGCAATATGGTTAGATTCACATAGGTTTTTATAATCACAGATCTCAATTACTAGTTGTCAGGGTAACACATTTGTATATCAGGGAATGCAGTTGCTAGGGGAGCAGGATTACACAGGTAGTAGATTAGGGTCAAAAGTCCTCTCAAAGGGCTACTAACAAGTCTTTATCTATCTAGGTGAACAAACAGGTACTAAGTCTTTCAGGCTAACTTCTAAGTTCTAAGAGGTAGTCATCAATTAACAGAAGTATAACAAAAAAGGTATAGTGACTCTATATTTCTTTGATTTAGTTATTGTGGATTTAAAGGTAAACAGACAGTCAGGAGTGAACAGGAAGCCTGCATTTCTACAAACAGGTTGTTTATGACATAAGAGGCATATCTCAGAGCAAAGTGCACTCATTGTCTCTGGCTCCCATTTTGTGGACTAGATATTTACTGTGCCTTGCCTTTCAAGGCACTGAAAAACCCACAGAGAGATAGCCAGAAAATGTCTTGGAATGTATCCCTACCAGAGATTTGAGAGCTCTCCCATGATAACAGCCTCTGATAAGTGAACCATTGAGCTCACACATTCTTTCAGGGCAAAACCCTGCAAACTCCTGTTTCTGTCTTTAATATAGCAATATTGGGTGATACAATAAAATAATGATCTTATGAGCTACATTTCATTAATTCCTCAATAATATTTCTCAACACAAGATGTAAACCAGCTGGGTGTCTGGTAAAGACCCTCTTCCCGTACACCTTCTTGCCATGCTGTCACATTGCCTTTCTTTGGTGTGTGAATGGACAAAGACATCTTTCTTATAAGATTACCAATACTGTCAGATTAGGACCCCATTTTTTGAGCTCATTTAAACTTAATTGTCTCCTAAAGCCTTATCCCCAAATACCATCACATTGGAGATTAGGGCTTCAATATATGAATTTGGCAGGGACACAATTCAATTAATCACATATCCATAATCAAACATCAAAATTGCCTAATTTCTTAGAATGCTGGTCCAGACCAACTGCATCTTAATTTTATAAAAAGAAAGATGTCCTGAGAGAGGTGAGTGAAAACCACAATGATTCTCTTCACAGAGAAAGCAGAGTGGGGGAAAGGTAAACCTAGTTGGTTCTGCAGTATCCATTGATGGCAGGCCTGCGGGCCAACATATTAACCCATTTCCTTTCACAACCTTAGCAACAGAAAGTAGGACAGAGCTAAGCACTTCTTTTTTTCTTTTCTTTTCTTTTTTTTTTTTTTGAGACAGAGTCTCACTCTGTTGCTGGGGCTGTAGAGTGCCATGGCGTCAGCCTAGCTCACAGCAAGCTCAAACTCCTGGGCTCAAGCAATCCTTCTGCCTCAGCCTCCCAAGTAGCTGGGACTACAGGCATGCGCCACCATGCCCGGCTAATTTTTTTTTTTTACATATATTTTTAGTTGTCCAATTAATTTCTTTCTATTTATAGTAGAGACTGGGTCTCGCTCTTGCTCAGGCTGGTCTTGAACTCCTGACCTTGAGCAATCCACCCGCCTCGGCCTCCCAGAGTGCTAGGGTTA
>CAUYRT010025196.1:0-31696 GCA_963574885.1 Lepilemur ruficaudatus | reverse complement strand
TAACTTAAACAACAGAGATTTATTGTCTCATAATTCAGAAGTCCAAATCCAAAGTGTGATCAGGCGAGGTTTCTTCTGCGGGCCGTAAGGGAAATTGGCTGGTTGTAGACGGCTGTTTTCTTCCTAGGTCTCTTCACATTGTCTTCCCTGTATGCACATCTGTGTCCAACTTTCCTCTTTTAATGAGGACACCAGTCATATTGGGTTAGGGCCCTAATGACCCCATCTTAAGTTGATTATCTCTGTAAAGACCCTCTCTCCAAATGACATCACGGTCGCAAGTACTGGGGGTTAGGATTTCACCATTCGAATTTTGTGGGAGAGACACTGCTCAACCCAGAACAAGCCCAGTGTGAACTGGGCCATAGTCACCAGGATTAGGAGTCCTGGCTGCCCCCCTGCTAGGTTGAGACGGTCCTGCATTAGCACAGAGAGCTGGTGTGTGTTTGTTTTTAAAATTAAGGACACAAAAGAAGTCCTTTGTGCCAGGTTCACAGCCGAGCTCCTTCAGTCTGTAACCCGGCACTGTTTCATTGCAGCAATAAATCAGAGAATCAGAGCATTCAGCCTAGAAAGGGACCTCAGGGCTCACCTGGCCCAACTCTGACATTCTGCAGGTCCACAGAGGAAAAGGGACTGGCCCCAGGTCGCCCAGTGAGTTATTGGCAAAACCGGGGCTCACACGGCCGTGCCCTGGTTCCTTGTCCCATGCCTGTGTGCTTCTCCCTTTATTGCTTTCTGTCACTGCCGCCACCCTGGGGAAGAAGATGGCAGGTCCTCAAGTCGGAGGGCATCCACGGCTTAAGTGACAAACACCTCCATTAATGCTCACGTGAGCGCTGTCATGCACAAACTCACAGACCCAAAGGAAGGTTGTTCTGAGCAAGAGCTCGGGCTTCCTTCCGAGAGGGCTCTTTGGCTAGGAAATATTATATTACTATTTTTTTATTCACTCTCCACAGCAGTGTTTTGGGAGAAATTTGAAATGATGGGTTTCTGGATGAGGTTTCCCTACAGGGGTTTGTCAGGGCAGGGGGTGGAGGTGGGAGATGGCGGGGTGGGTGTGAAGGCGGCAGGCAGGAAGGCTGGCAGGAAAACAGACGGTGGGCTCTTTCAGGGAGGTGGAGGGACCATGCAGGATTTGCACACCTGTCTGCCCGTGCGGCCTTTCTGCTGTTGTAGGAGGATGGGGGAGGTGTTGTTGAGTATTTTGCTCAGGGTAATTGCTGGTGCTGGGGGACTTCCTGTCTTCCTTGTGGTAGAAATGAAAGGAGTTAGGGTGTGTTCATTTGCTAGGGCTGCCGTGACAAAATGCTACGAAATACCACAAACGAGGGGGCTTAATGCTACAGAAATTCATTCTCTCATAGTTCTGGTGGCCAGAAGTCCAAAATCAAGATGTCATAGGGCCATGCTATCTCTGAAGGCTTCAAGGAAGGATCCTTCTGGCCTCTTCCAAATTCTGGTGGCTCCAAGTATCGCTTGGCTTGTGGCCACATGACACCAATCTCTGCTTCTGTCTTCCCATAGCCTTCTCCTCTCCTCCTCTTGTCCCTGTCTTCTGCTCCTCTGTCTCTTACAAGTAAACATGTCATTGGATTTAGGACTCACCCGGTTAACCCAGGATGATCTCATCTTGAGATTTTATTTAATTACATCTGCAAAGGCCCCTTATCAATACAAGGTGACATTCGTGGCAGGCACCAGGGGTTGGGATTTGAGCATCTCTTTTCACTATTCAACTCACTACACAGGGCCTCTCGAATGACCTCACACGGCGGCCACACACATCCAGGCCTGGCCTTGTTTCTGTCCATGTCTGTCTGACAGTGTCTACAGGACCTTGGGGTCTGCTCCCCTCTCAACATGGACAGTTGAGGGGCCAGCTGCCACCTTGTGATGTGATCCTCACTCCCTCCCCACCGTGTCATCTTGAGCAGGCTCCTGGCTCACTGGTCTCATCCCCTAGGGGTGATGGTGACACCAAGAGACCTCCCTCCTCCCTGGGAAGTTCGGGTACCCTTTCCCCGTCACTACCATCAGTCCTCAAGGAGCTTCAGCTAGTTCCCACGGGATGAGTTTTGTTTCTGCTCCCAGTCCGAGAGAGGAATAAAGTTTCTCGAAATTCTGGCTCCTTCCTCATTCCCTGGAGCCTCTTAGGGTCTTTGCAGGCCCCCGAAGCACTCCTGCTTTTTGAGGACTCCCCCCACATTGCACCAAACACATGACAATGCTCCCGCATTCCACACTAACTACTTTCGTTCCCCATAAAATAATCAGGAACGTTTTTATAATTTTGCCTTTGAAATTATTTGGCTCTAAGCATATTTAATATATGATTGGCGGTGATTCTTTGGCCACCACTGTGCATACTTAGGAATTCTCTTGAAGTGAGAAAAGCTAAGCCTCCGATTGTTTTTCAAATGTAATTAAATTTCTATGAATACCAAAGTCAACAATTAACAAGGTTTTATAGATATTTAGTTAAACATTTATTAATTTAGATTTCTGCAGGGTTTTTTTTCCTCTTTTGAGCTGATACCTATTTTTTTCTCTTTTCTTAACCATTCCCTACACTCCTGGAGAGTTTGGAGACCCCAGAGACTGGCCCACTAGTTCCCGATTGCAGAGATGGTCTTGCCTTTTTCCTCATTGCCTCTAGGAATTGGAATTTCTCCTTCCCGAATCCCAGTGTTCCCGTGGCGGGGTGTCCAATCCATGTTTCCAGGCCCCTGGGGTTTTCCGCCTTTGCCCTCGTTGGACTTCTTAGATTAGGACTTTTGGCTCTGGCTGGTGGTCTTGTATGTGTGTGCCCTCAATCCAGGGCCTTCTACTTCCAAAACTCTCTGTGGACCTTTTTTGCTGAATAACCAACCCTGGCTTTATTTTCCCATTTTGACATTCTGATCTTCTTTAGTCTGGTCCTGCCACCTTGGCCTAGGGACACAACCCAGCAACCCTGAGGGAATTGGGCTTGTTTAATGTTCTATTGTCATGCCTTGGGATTCCTAATAACCTTATCTTTGAACTTGTGTTTTGTAAGCAGAGTCTGGCAGGACAAGGGAGCCTGCAGGTTGGCAGAAGAAAGGAAAAGGCTTTGTATTCTAATCCCTTTAACAGCATTTTTTTTCCCTGCCTTTTGAACAAGGGACTTCCCATTTGCACCAGCCCCACAAATTATGCAGTCAGTCCTGCCGGGTGATAGTGGACCCTGCATGGATCCCTCCTGGTGGCTCACCAGGCCCCTGGAGAAGGGTGGCCATGAGATTAGATACTTGCAGGCAAAAGGAAGTGTGTTAGTTTTCTACGGCTGCTATAACAATTGACCCTGAACATTGTGGCTTAAAAAAATACAAATTTATTATCTTATAGTTCTGGAAGTCAGAAGTCCTAAAAATCAAGGTGTCTGCAAGGGTGCATTCCTTCTGGAGGCTCCAGGGAGTGTCCGTGTCCTTGCCTTTTCCAGCTTCTAGAGGCCACCTGCGTTCCTTGGCTGGCAGCTGCATCACTCCACTCTGCTTTTGATGTGGTCGCACCTCCTCCTCTTGGTCTGACTCTGCTGCCAGCTCTTTTTCCTTATAAAGACCCTAATGATTATATTGGACCCACCCAGATAATCCAGTATAATCTCCCCATCTTGAGATCCTTAAATGAATCACACCAGCAAAGACCTTTTTGCCATGTAAGGTGACGTTTTCACAGATTTCAGGGATTAGGACGCGGAGGTCTTTGCGGGGGAGGGAGGGTGCATGACTGTGTCTAGCAGGGGAGTTATTTGTTCTCCTGCTTAAATCTCTTCATGTTCACCCAGAGCACACCCAGGTTTTGTGAATGCCTAAGCTTATACGATTTTGAGAGTTTTCTTTAAGAAAAAGAAAGAAATTATGTATAAAAATGAATATTACTTTAGAATGAGAAGGAAATCACAAGTTCCCAGACCTTAGATCCAGGTCATTTTCTTCTGAAGTCTTTCTGACAATTTATCAGCAGTGTTTACACTGATATGTAACCTGGCCCCCTCCCCACCTAGAACACTCTCTACTCCAGCGACTGCCTTGCAGGTGAGGCCCTGGGCTTGGCCTCATTGGCACTCGCGGTCACATGCTCTTTCCTCACCAAAGGAAGGAGGTTGTCGCCTGTGGATATGTCCTTGCTAGCTAGAGCAACTCACTGGCTTCCGGCAGTGGAAGGCATGGATGTTTTATGAGGAATAACAAAAAGAAAGAGGCAGCCGAGTAGTGCAATAGCTTTAATAATAAACCTTAGTTTATAATGCAATCAATGAACGTGTCGTGTTTACCGGTGTGTAACGTGCTAGGTGGGCAGTAAACATTTGCTGAGTGACCGAAGGAACGAACAGGTCATTCAAGTGATCCGCACACCTATGAAGGAATAGGCCTGGGGTAGGACGTAATTGTTCAGCAATTCCCTCGTAGTAAACCTTGTGAAAATGGAGTCCATGGAATGACTTATTATGGGATGCCAGATGAGTTGTTCGAAGCAACAAATGTAGAAAATGAGGAAAACTGATTTATGCCAATCACCGTCTTGGAGACAGGGTTATTTCAGATTCCGTTGGTGGCGGTTTTTGTCTAATAACTGGATATCTTTTTAACTGGCAGTCGAGCAAGCTCGGGTTTGCATTTTAAATGCCTCTCGCAGGATCAGAAACTTCTCTGCCAACAATAGATGTGTATAAAGTCAGTGGAGCCTTGACTGTTATGCCCTCCCTTGAGCATACGTGGCGCAGGTTCAGAATCAACCTTTAGAGAGAGATGAGGAAGGACTTGAATCCTGACTCGGTTTCCCCCCCAAGCCCTCGAGGGCAGTGCTTCCCTGTGCTAGGCTCAGGAAAGTGGCATCCCGTGGCCGTCGGCTCCCCCAGGGTGCTGTGTGCTCTGCATCAGTCTATCAGTCCTGGTGGGGAGCAAGGGCGATTCCGGCTGTCGAGGAGTCACTGCCAATGGCCTTCTAGGCCCTTCCCTTTAGGATGCTCTGCAATGTAATTGTGTCCTGATGACATCATCAGAGCCGTAATTATGAAGACCCAAAGGGTTAGAGGGAATCGGGCACATGGGATGTTTTATTGTAGGTATATTTTTGCAGTGACTGTGGACAGTGGTTCTCTTCTTGGGTTTTATGGTGATTCAGATGCTATCTAGTGCCACGAGGCCAGATGCTCATGGTATAATAAAACATTTATTTTATGGGATTACACCAGGGCTTCTCAGCTTCACACTTTTGTTTCTCAACCTCTGACATTTTTGGCCAGATAGTTCTTTGTTGTGGGGGCTTCCCTGGGTATTGCAAGATGTTTAGCAGCATCCCTGGCCTCTACCCACTAGATGCCAGGAGCACCCTCCCACTTGCTGAATGCCCCCTGGCGAGGAAAGTTGCTCTTGTTTGAGAACCACTGGTTGATATTATCAAGTGGAATATGATAATATCCACATATGATGGAAGTAGCTGGGACAATCTGATCAGTATACAAATACTATTTTTCTCATAACTCTCAGGAAGGTCTTTAATTTGTAAAGTGTAGCCAACAGATAACACTTTTGTATCTGATTGATTTATTGATTCGATAAATATTGAACATCAACTGTACCATGCACTGGGGATACAGCAATGCAAAAGGTAGAGGCCAGGCTGTTTTCTCTTCCTGACACAGTGCATAGCACTGCTGTCATGGAACTTGCATTTGTGGGGGCCAAAAAAAAATAGGAATGCCAGACATCAAGAAGTGCCATGAAGAAAATAAAGAATGACATGGAAGGTCTACATGAGATTGGATATTTAATGAAGGCCTCTTTGAAGAGGTGACATTTGAGCTGAGATCCAAATGACAAGAAGTATTCAGATGAGTGAAAATCTGGGAGACAGGTGCTTCAGGCAGAGGGCGCAGCACGTGCAAAGGCCCTCAGGCAGGAGTAAGGGTGGTGTTCCAGGAGAAGGCAGACCAGCATGGGTGCAGCAGAGTGAGGAAGGGGTGGGGAGCGATTCCAGGTGGCCCCGAGGCTGAGGGAAAGGGCTGGGGTTTTACTCCAGGGCAGAGAGGATCCTTTGGAGGGTTTGCAGTAGTAGATTGACATGATTGGGTTTGTGTCTTTAGAAGGTCACTTTGGCTGCTGTGCAGAGCAGGCACTCTTGGGAAAGGGGAATCAGGAAACTCCACCTGGCAGTCAGGGCAGGATGATGGAGCAGGGTTGATTGGGAACAGGTGGCAGCAGTGGATGAATTCTGGATAGATGGGTGGGGATAATTTTTAAAATCCCCTAAACAAACAACGACAAGAACCCCCTTACATTTCTATACTTTCACTGGTACGATCCCATCAGCAAATCTGAAAGCCGGTTCCCGCTGGGCTTGTTATCCACACTCAGGCTCAGAGGCATATCTCAGTCCTCGTGCTGTGTCCGTGGTCCAACTTCAGTAAAAGAGGCGACATGGCAGGCAAGGAAGGGTGGGCAAGGCAAAGCCACTTCTGTTTAGTGACCTCCCTATGTCAGGGTCCAGCAGAGTGCCTGACACAGAATAGATGCTGAAGGAATGTGCCGGGTCAATGAAAGAATGAATAATGAAGGATGGAGAGGGTTGATGGGGAATGATCATTCAGGGTGCCAGGACAGGTTCCTGGCAGGGTGCTGGGGGCATCCGTCACTCCAGGTCACAGTAACCTGGAGAGAGCACTGTGTTATTCCCAGAATCAGGACGGGGAAACAGGCTGAGAGGGGTTGGGGAATTGGTCCAAGGAAACTCACATGCCAACCTGGGAGTTCTCCTGTGTGATCAGATTCTGAAGCTGGCACTCAATTCCTATATTACCTCTAAGAGAAACAAGATCTTAGACAGAAAGAGAGAAGTGGGGGAGAGAGGAGGGGAGGGAAGGGAAAGGAAGGGAGAGGTGCAAGGATCCAGGACTCATTGGACTGGACCACTTTGCACCCATGTCCACCCTTCCCGTGAAGCTGCTGGCCACTATCTTCTTGCCCACACCACCCCAATCTTCCAGGGCTGTCCAGATCAAGCGACAGTGATTCCTCTGGAAAGGGCCACCCACCATTCTGCTGTCCTATGGGTCCTTCGATTTTGGCACAGGGAGGAGGACACTGGGAGACAAACCCAAGAAAGTGTTGTTGGCGCCATATCACGGGAAACCTTGAATTCCAGGCTGAGGAGTTTGAACTTTATGCCAAAGACACTAGGGAGCCGTTGAAGATTTTTGAGCAGGATAGTAACATGCTTTGCTTCAGGCAGGTTGATCGGTGGTGCACAGAACAGGCTAGGCAGGCTAAAGTGGAAAGAGGTGATTGCCATGACCTAGGTGAGAGGTCAGGAGGCCGAATCCTCACAGCAGCAGTGAGAAGGAGAGGAAGGATTGGGCAGGAGAAGCACTTTGTTGATTGTTTTAAAAATTCTGTTCACTCTTCATTATGAGAAATTTAAACATGTGCAAAAAGCAGAAAAATTTATGAACCCCTATGTGCCTATGCCCTGGTTCCAGCAATAGTTAATTTGTGGCCAATTTTATTTAATTGGCCAATTTTATTTAATTATTTAATTTATTTTATTTAATTAATTTTCTACTCCATGCACTTACCCCTTCCATAGTATTTTGAAGCAAATCCAAGATAAACCACTTCATCACTATCACAGTGTACAGGGAGAGCTGTGACATTTGGGGGCTCAAATCGACACGATTGACACGCCTTTGCCACTTGGGTGTTGCTTCTCTATGTCCCTGTCACGGGCTGTTACGTGGAAGGCCTCCTCCCTTTCCCAACACGGTGTGTGGTATATGGTGTGACCATCCGTGTGGAGGACTGATTTCTGTGGGACCAAAGAGGCCTGTTCTTACTGGACCCTTTAGTGTACGGCTACTGTGAACCCCGCCAGTTTTTCTGCCCAGGTTACCCTCTGGTCTGGTAAAATATGAGATACCCAGCTATATCAACAGTGAATGCTTTTAGCAAGAGTATGTCCCCAAAGATTGTCTGGGATATGCTTATACTAACAAATGATTTGTTGTTTATCCGAAATTCCAATTTAACCAGGCATCCTGTTTTTTGTTTTGTTTTGGTTTTGGCCAAATGTAGCCATCCTACTCTACCGCCTTTTCACAGACGCCCTGGGGAGCACAGCCCTTGACCTAGGGCCGTGCTTCTCAAAGGGTGGCCCCAGGACCTGCCGCATCAGCAACTCCTAGTTCAAAACAGAAACTCTCAGCTCCTCCGGGAATTCCAGAACCAGAATCTCTGGGGGTCCCAGTGCTCTGTGTCTGACATCCCTCCGTGTGATTCTGATGGCAGCTGCGGCTCAAGGGCCATTGACCTAGACGATGAAGCCGATGGTGGTGTCACCGCCCCCCCACCCCAAAACACCCATGTCACCGCTGCACCCGGCTACTAAAGGTGTGGAAACGTAGGCGACATCGGGGACACTACAAAGCGCTCTTTCCTGGGTGTCTGCGCTCCCCGGGACTGCGGAGGCGTGTGCTCGCAGACCGTTCTGCCCGCCCCGACCTGCTCCTGCGCCTGCAGGAGGCTGTGAACCAGGGAGTTTATTCTCGGGGCGGGATTTGCCAGTCGCGGCCGGCCGGGCGGGCGGGGCCCGGGGGCCGGAGGGACACGTGTGCGGGAGGGAAGCAGGAAGTGACTGCGGGAGCGGAGCCGGCGCGCGAGCGGCCGCGGGGCTGATGGAAGTGCAGTGGGGGCCGGAGAGGGCACCCTAGTGAGTCGGCTTTTCTCTCCTTCAGCGCCTTTGGTGGGGCCCGAGCCCGGGGTCGGAGTCCACCAGGACAAGAGTATGGCTCTTGGCAGGGGATGCCCCTGGAGAGAGGAGGGGGTTGGAGGAGTTGGAGGCTTTGGCAGGTGGCAGGGGGCGAGGAAGGTGCCGGAGCCCCCCTCTGCCCCTCTCCAGGGTGGGCAGGAGGATGATGACGTGCGTTCCTTTTGCAGTCCTGCGAAGATCTCTTCATTCATCGCTTCGTGGGCGGCGTATGGGGGACCCAGGGCTCCCGGGAGCAGAGGTGGCTGCAATTCCAGCGGTCAGAGGCCCCGCCCACTCGCTGTGGGTGTTGGAAGCACCGCTTGAACTTGGTGGGAGTCTGGGTAGCCTGCAGCAGGTCTAGGCGGCCCCGGATCCTGGGTTTCTAACCAATTCCCAGGTCAGCTGGTCTGGGACCGCACTCGAGTATGGAGGGATCAGAGAACTTTTCCGCTGCCCTGTCTGCCCAGTCCTGAATCCTTCTGCCGGATTCCCCTCGTGGAGTCAGGGCGCGTGTGTGCAGTTCCACCAAGGCCCGGGCAGCCCTAGTGCTATTTCTGCTTCTGCAACTTCACTGACACCATGAAGCTGACTCTTGGAAGCAGTGCAACAGGTTTAAAAAGGGGAGGAAAAAAAATAAAACAATTCTCTTATCAGCAGGCTGGGAACCCCATGTGCTGCCGTAGTGAAATATGTACAAGTGAAGGGGTGTGGGCATCGTTGAAGTTGGAGTGGGCAGAGAATGATCCTCTCTCCTGCTAACTAATCAGGCTTGGTATTAACACCCAGCTCAGGAAGTAGTCTGAATCCCATTGTGTAGCTACTTTGGAGATGCACATTCCTAAGGTGTTTCTGGTCTACCAGTTAGAGAAAACTTTCTGTCCTTTTGGAATTCTTTACCGGCCTTGCCAATCCGCCGTAGGGCATGGGAACTCACTTTCTAAGCTCTTGGTCTTGTAGAAGTTGTGCTAGTTTTAGACCAGTGCTTTCCACACTTTAATGTGCCTGAGAATCCCCCATGGAATTCCATAAAATGCAGATTCTGATTCAGCAGATCTGGGGTGGGACCAAAGATTCTGCATTGCTAACTAGCTTCCACCTGGGACCGGGGCTGCTGGTTCTTGGACCAGCCTTTGAACTGCAAGGATTTAAGGCAGCAAATGGAGGAAACTTCCCCGAGGGGTGCTGGGTTTGCACTGCCCACGATCAATGATTGATGCTGCTCCTGTTGGGATGGAAAGGATGGTGGCCTGGGTCTTCCCTCTGGGTCCCTTTTTGTATTTTCTCAGGGTGCTCAGGTATAAATGGAGACCGGCTTAGAAGAGTTTTTTCATGTCCCACTACCAACCAGGAACACCCACGAGCTCCTTTCTGTTCACCAGCCCACAAAGCCCACTTTAATTTTGGCCTGTTGGCAAATGTAAATTGTTTGCTTTTTTCTGTAGCTGTCAAAATGCATATTCAAATACAGGGGGGAAAAAAGATGTTTTTTGTTATGACCTGTCTTGGATGATAAGTACTAAGAGGATGATAGCTATGTGTCTTTCTTTGTAAATGCTGTTTGAAATTTTATCCACAAGCAGCTAGACAGAGATGATTGGTGCAACGATCCAGATGGCTTGTTTAAGAAAACAAACCCCACTCTATTTAGGTGACTTAACAAGATAATGTATGTAAAGGGCGGATTTTTAAAAATGACTTTTTTTTTTTCTTCAATTGGTGCAGTCACCATCCTGAGTTCTGTTTAGACTACGGGGACCGCAGTGTGAGCCCAAAGATGCTGTTTATCTCAGAGGTATCCTTGCACAGACGCTGAGCCTGGGCTCACCTGGGTTTGTCTGGGCCCGTGTCCTTTCCTAGGCTTGAACTTGGCTGTGTTGCTGAGCCCCTTGGCATGCGGGCCGTGTCCACCCCTGCCGTGGTTTCCTTCCAGGAACAATAGAGGCAGCGAGCTCAGCTCTTGATTCTCACAGAGCTCCGGGGCCTGGCAGAGCTGAGCTCAGCGGGGTCGTGTCCAGCCCTGTGGGTGCTGGAAGGCCGGTGGGGAGCTGAATGAGGCCTTTGAGATGAGGCCCTGGTGTTTGTGTACCAGAACACAGGGCTTTTCAACAAATGGGTTTCCCTGCCTTGTAACTTTCCACAGGGAGAGGTCTGACTCTGTCATTTCAGACCTAGGGTTTGAAATGTGTTAAGGTTTGGAGCAGGTTCTTTGGGCTGAAACGGGGAATGATCCTTCCCTTTCTTTTCTTAGCGGGCAGGGCTGTAACTTCAGCTTCAGCAGCGGGGTGCTGAGCTGGCCAGGGGACATTCCATTCATAGGTCTGTGTCTTTGTCCTTGCTGACTGGCCCTTCCAGGTTAGATGGCCCTTTCAACCCAGAAGATATTTTTCAGGGGACACACAGTCCTATTTTACAGGGGTGCCAAATGTGACAAAGCATCAAGCAGCTAAGGATATGAAAGACGGAGGAGGCAAAGCCACGCAGAGAAAGACGTGCGCTAGGGCAGGGCTGGGGGGACCAGGAAAGCTTTTGTCCTGAAGCTGGTATCAGGGTGTCTACAGCCGGTGCTCTGGGTTCTCCTGGCTGGAAATGTGGAAGGCGGGTATTCCAGGAGGGAACTGTATGAGCAGGACCATCTGGGGCTTGTCAACGGTGCCATAAATAACTGGGTTGGGCTGGAGTGTGGGGCTCCGTTATGCAGGACTTGTACAGTAGGTCAGGGGATGGAAGGTCAGCCTTCAGCAGGCAGGGGAGCTATATTGCAGGTGTGATGGGGAGTTAGCTGGAAGAGCTTTAAGCTTCTGAGCTTGTCACCTGTATGTGGAGGTGTCTGAGAACAGATGATGGACCGGAAGTGGCTGAAGCGGCAGATTGTGTGGGGAAGGCTGCATCAGACCCTCCCGGGCCCCCTTCCTCCAGGCTAAACAATCCACACTCTTTGTGTTCTTCTCTTTGAAACCGCTTCTCAATGTTGTCACTTCTTTTGTGGGCTCCCCTTGCGCCTCTTGAGGTCCCCTTTCAGAGTTAGATGATTTCTGATAGCTGGGGAGCTGGGATGGGGATGCCTGACCCATGTGTGGGTGGCTGAGGAACGTGGGGACGGTGTGACAAAGGGTGCATGCCACCAACCCAGAGGAAGGCCAGCTCGGGCGTGGGGTGTTAGGACACGTTGGAATGTGCTGCTGACCCTCTCGCTCCTCTGCACACAGCCGTATCCAGCATGCTCCAAGGCCACAGCTCCGTGTCCCAGGCCTTGCTGGGAACCTTCTTCACCTGGGGGATGACGGCAGCTGGGGCAGCTCTCGTGTTCATATTCTCTAGTGGACAGGTGAGTTGCCCTGCTTTGGTTCTGGAAGTTCGTGGGGACGCTCTCGTGGCAAGCTCTGAAACCATCCCACTCTGTGGAGCAGGTTTGCAGACCCTTGGATTCTCCTGGCCGCACCTCCAGGTGGGGGGGTCGGAGGAGCATGTTGGCTGTCTTCTTATTTTCTCCCTGTCTCCCTGCCGGGCCTGGAGATCAGGTGTCTGCTCCCTGCAGATGCGCTCATGCATCTTTTCCCCTCTTGACCCTTGACAGCCTGACTCCAGGGCAGTGGGAAGTGAGAAGTCCAGCTGTGGAATTTCCTGTAGCTCGCTGCCTGATTTCTACCTTGCGTCTAATTTCTTTCGGGCCTGGAGCAGGTGGTATATCCATGCCTGAAGAAGAACATTAGGCTTCAGATGTGACTGTCTCCCCCGTGGCCTCAAGTTAGCTGGGAGGACTGGAGAGACCCTGGGCGAAGCAAGGGTTTCTGTTCCCTTTCTCCTTTCCTCGTCTCCCGGATGTTTCATCCCCCGCTTGGGATGAGCACAGACAGCCCGGCCTCCCTGGCCCCCCATCCTCCACACGTCCTGCTGGCACCCCCAGCGCCCTCACTCACTGTCATGCCCGCCGCGCCCATGTACCCCTAGACTTCCCACATCTCTCCCTCCCCCACACTCCAAACCCCATCCCTACACCCCTCCGATATGCTCCACACACACCTGCACACACCCCTCCCCACACCCCTGCACAGCCCACATCCACCTCCTGTGCCTGAAATACGGTTCTTCCCGCCAACCCAGACGCCCTCAGTCATGGCCTAGAGCTGAAGCACGGGCTCTCACCGTTCAGCTTGGCAGCCGTAGGAATAGCAGGAGATCTGGAGAGGAAAACACGTGTAGGAAGTTGGCGAGTTGGGCGCTCCCATGTTAGAGACCAGTATGGCAAGTCTTGGTCTCTGCGATAGGATCCCACCTCCCGCCCTGCCCAACCCCTCCCCACCCTGGCGGGAAGCTGGAGCCATGGATCAGAGACCTGGAACTCAGAACAATCTGGAATTACAGGTTACCTGGAATCTAGCTATACGACCTAGAGAAGTCAGATACACAGCGGCAGATTGTAGCAATGGGGGTGGCCAGGGGCTGGGGGAGGGAGGGATGAGTTATGACTGTGCCACCGGTTTCCGCTTTGCAAGGGGAAAGCGTGCTGCGGACAGCGGCTTCTTTCCCTTCACACGGCATCCTTGGGGCCCATCCATGTGCTAGCGTATGCCGGGATTTCCTTCCTTTTTAAGACTGCAGACTGTGCCAGTGTATGCACGTGCCACCTCTTTATATTATCTATCGATGGACACCAAAAAACCTTTGTATTGAAATCTAAGATGTATGTATTTTGTAAGTGGACGGCTTGATCGTTTTTCACAAATGCCCATGAAACTAGTGCCCAGATCAAGCAAGACGCAGGACAGTGCCAGCCCCACACAGCCCCTCCATCTCCCCCCAGTTACTGCCCCCCCCCCCGTGGTCGTCCCCTCCCAGTCCCTAACTGCAGGAGAGTTTGCCCTGTTTTTGTGCTTTATTTAGACGGAGTAATCATATAGCATGTACTGTTCTGTGTCTGGCTGATTTCACCCTGTTAATTTTCCAGAATGTTTAATGATCCTGCCTGTTCATGAGATAGATGTATGTACTCTCTGTGTGTGTGTGTGTGTTCTCATTGCCATGCAGTATTCTGTTGTGTGACTCTATCTTAGTTGGTACATCCTTTCTACTGATGGGGAGAATTTGGGGGTTTCTGGTTTCCAGCGCTCACACATTGCGCTGCTGTACATTTTTGCTTGCACGTTTGGTGACTCTGAGCGTGCGTTTCCCCAGGTGACACGCGCAGCGTTCACAGCTCGTTGGTGCTGCCAGGTCGTTTCCCAGAGTGGTGGTGCCAGCTTGCACCGCACTCAGGTGACGGTTTTGATCATTCCACCTGCTCCTCACCTGCACTTGGTAATTTCCATCTTTTAGGCCAGCTCCTCACTAAAGGTTTATTGTTGTACTGATAATTCACAGGGAGACCTGAGTGTGAGATAGCACATGGGCTAATGCAAGCCACGTACTAGTGGAAAGAACACTTCTGATGGGCTGTAGGGTGGGTGGAAAGTTTTAAAGTCTTTTCCCCCTGGTTCTTGGCCCATTGTATAAATTCAGGAGTTCGCAAGCTCAGGAGTGGGCCAGTCTACATTTGTGTGGCTCTCTTGGGCCTTGTGGTTTCTTCTTGTCCCAGGAAACGTCATCTTATTGTTCCTTAGAAACTGAAACATCTTGTTTTCATTTTCAGAGGCGGATCTTAGATGGAAGTCTTGGCTTTGCTGCAGGGGTAAGTAGCGTGTGGAAGGAGAAATATAAATGGAGACACGTGTATTCTGATGTTTCTCTGCCAAGGGCAATCTCCAGTCTGTCCCCTTGTGACCTAGATGCATCTCTGTGTTCCCCAGGTGCTAACGGCTCTCTCGTATATCCGACCATATTGAAGTCCCCTTATCAAATGCCTCTGTTTCTCCTTAGACAGGGCAGGAGGCTTGTTGGGCAGCTGCCTTAGGACTTGTAAAATGAGATAGCATGTATGGCCTAGCCTAATACGCAGTTGGCACTGACTAAATGCTCTCTTTCTCCTCCCATTCCCTGTTAAAAGACCTTTTATTATAGACATTCTTAAGCATGTGAAAAAACTGGAGTGAATCCTCTGAGATGCATCCCAGGTACCTGTCACTCAACTTCAGACATTGACATTTTGCTAATCTCATTTTATCTGTCTTCCCCCAGCCTTCTTGGGAAGTTAGAATCTGTTGTAAAAGCAAATCTCAGCCATCATGTAATTTCGTCTTTAAATTCAATGCGTATCTCTAACTGAGTGACTTTTTAAAAAAAACATAATCACCATGCCATTATCATACCTACCAAAATTAACAATAATTCCTTATTATAATCTAACACCCACTCCATATTCAGATTCCCTCCATGTTTTCAATGATATCTTCTAAGATTGTTTTGTTAGAGTTAGGATCCAAACAAGATTTTTACATTCGATTTGTTTGTTATATCTTTTAAGTCTCTTTAACAAGTCTATTTTTTTTTTCACACTAGCAATTTGTTGCAGAAACTAGGTCATTTGTCTCTAGACTGTTCTATATTCTACAGTTGGCTGATTGCTTCCTTGTGTTGTTGTATAACTTGTTCCTCAGTCTGCTGTATCTGCTGTAAGCTGGATGTTAGACCTAGAGTCTTGATTAATTCAGATTCCATTTTTTTAGGCATAAATACATCATAGCGCTGTGGATTTCAATTGCATCAGCTGTATCAGAAGGCATATAATATGTAGTTTTTCCCTTTTAGTTGATCAGAGTTTCATTCCTTCCCCTTGTTTTTATAGTCCTGTGATCTGGAGAAACAGCCTCCCAGAGGCCGTCTAAGTCAGTAGCTGTCCCTGGGGCCCACGTTCCCCAAAGAGCACACGGAGACTTTGCTTAACACAGGTGCACAGCACAGGGAGTGTTAACAGAGTCAGTTTCCAGGTGCTCAGCTTCTGTATTCGCTCCCCTGAAACCGCTCTGCCCGAGAATGCCCTGGAAGCCAGGTCTCTCTCCTGGCACAGTTTCCCTCTCCCACTTGACTCAAGAAAGGCACACTCTTGCCTGGCGACCTGGTCTCTGGGGAGCGGAATCTGCAGGCATTCGCAGAGGGCCTCTTGGAACGTTGGTGCTGATGTGGAGAAAGTGAAGGGCTCTCGTCACTCGTCACTGGGCAGAAATCCTTTAGCCGTTCAGACACTGTCCTGTTCCTCGAAGGTGGATCTGATCGAATGGCCAGCAGAGAGGGCCTCAAAAGTAATTTTCTATGATGGACCACTCTGGGATTATGGGCCTGTAACTTGGAAAGAGTACAAAGAACAGAATGACAGTATTATAACCCATCTTTCCCCCTCCATCTTCTCGTTTACATGAACACATTTTTCTCCTTCCTTATGTTAAAAAAAAAGAAAAGAAGAAAGAAACCAAAGAAAAATAGAAATAAAATTGATACTTAGCTCTGTCTTATTCTAGCAGTGACTGCTTAATAATTATCCACAGATACATGAATGAATTGAGACAAGAATAAAGCCCCATCCACTAACATATGCATTTCCAAGAATATTTGACTCTTTAATGTTTAATTATCATAAAACAGTGCATTATATTTTGTTGTTACGAGTCTCTTCCTATCACTAATAGTTATCGTTGCTCCATCCAGGAAATTGTTATTTAAGCACTTAGAGCCCTAGGCTCAAAGAAAATTTTTAAAAATGACACTGGAATGCATATAGATATTTATATGGCAGGGGAGTATGATAAAGAAATCGATAGTAGATTTTCTAGCATAAAATATAAGTTGCTTCAGGATGAAATTCTGTGGGCAAATGGAATTGAAATGCAAGTCGAAGAGAAAAAAAAGCAATGATGTAATTTTTTAGCTTTTGAAGAAGAGTTTGCTCATGGCGCGTTTTTGTGTGTGTAGAATGTAACACAAGAGCAAAAAAGTGCATAAAACGAATTCACGCGGCTTAGTTTATATATTATATTTTTTAAGTGGATCATGATGGGAATAAAATCTCTATGTCCTTTAGATCCTACTGGATTTGCTTAAAAGACGATGAAACTGCCTTACTTAAATCTCTCTCCCTCTCTCTATATATATGCCAGAAATGACAGCTTCTGCTATTTGTTTATCTATTTATTTATTTTTAAAAAATGACTACGTTTTATTAATTAAAACATTGATATAGTCTAAGTAAACTGGTATCAGTGTGATACAATAATTTAAACACGAGTCCTACACCTTCTGCAACTATTTAGACTGAAGATGAAAATGTTTTAAATGCCAACTTACAAATGGGTGAGGGAGTACCTAGTTTTTCAAAATACTTTTTTTAAATTTTAAAAAAAATTTTTTTTCGTTTTTTGGGTAAGTTTTTCAAAATTCTTACGGAGGTACACCAATACGAAGTTTGAAGAACTCTGTTCTGTACTGTCTTACACCTTTTAACCCGACATTTGGCTGTCTTGTTCTAGTTTCATCTTTCATGTCAAAAGCTGTCGCAAGATTCACAGAGCAAAAGACAAAAATAAAAACAAAGCAAGAAGGGACACAAACAAAACGAGATAGAGTGTAATAAGTCTTCAGGGCATGTAACAGTGAATTTTGGAACGTTAAAACATGAAGATTTAAGATGTAATTTCCTTAAGAAAAAAAAAAGTCATAAGACCAGTGCATTATGTATGAAGATCTAAAATAGTTTTACTTCTGATTTTTAAAGTAGTCCATAGAAAAAAAGAGATTCTAAGAGTTATGTATGTGTGTTTATCAGAAAAAAATTATTTACTCTTCTAGGGTTTCCCTGGAGTATCAGTTAGTTGCGCAAAGGAACTCCTGTGGGTCCCCAGATACAAGGAGAAAAGTAAGAACATGACATGGGAGACAGCTGGGACTCAAACTCAGGGAATTTCAGTGGCACTGGTGACTATAAGTAGATTCTCATACATACTTCTCCAAACTAGGGAAAGGCAGTGGAGCCCAGGAGGCCTGAGCAGTCATAATTACTTGTACTTATCATGGAATAAACTGTATTTAATGTAGCCAACTTATTGGCTGGGGCAGGGGTTCTCAATCTGGAGCAGTTTTGCTCCCCAGGAGACATGTGGCATGCTGGGTTGTCATAACGGCTCTCTGGTGGGCAGAGGCCAGGGGTGCTGGGAGACGTCTCTGACTCACAGGATGGAATGCATCACCACCACACAGACTTCTCCAGCCCAAGTGTCAGCAATGCTGAGACTGTGAAACCCTGGCCTAGAGCATTTGGTCTGTCATCTCTGCTTACAGAGTAGAGAGTGAAAAAATTCAGATGTAGAGTACCGGAAGGATGAAGAGAGACATCTCCCCTTTGCTTCTCATAGGTCACTACTGTCGACCTTGAGTGCGTATCCTCGGAGAAATTTTATTATGCACATGCCGAGTGTCGGGTCAGTCAAGCGTGCCATGGTGCTTGGTGTCCGTCCCTAAAGGCTTTGCTTTCTCAGCCCAGCTCTGAGATGCTTTGAATGATTATCTCAAAAGGGGCAAAAGTGGCCATGAGACAGTTGACCATGGTCCCATGGTACCTTGCACTGGGTGTCTACACAGCACTGTAACATGTTTTTTACAGTTGTGCATACATTTATGTGCATGTTGTATGTACATTGCGGTATGTCTCTATTATAATGCTGCATTGACATATGTTACTATATATGCTTGCTCACCGAAACAGGTGTTTCTGTAAGAGAGATTCTTGGGACAGAGGACTTGCATATTTTAAATACGCTTAGCAATATATTTCACAGGTTGTTTTTTCTCATTAGCGGGCCGTGGAAGGGTTAATCATTTATCCTGAAATGACTCCTCTTGGAATTTATTTGCCTGTTTTTCTCCTGACTCCTTAAATCACTCTCCAAGTCTCTAGTCATCATTGTCTTTCCCCAGTACCTGTGTCCGGCCTGCATTTTTTTGCCTGAGGCATGAACTTAATAGGGAGAACAGTTGCCATTAAAAATACAAAGGCTAGTCGTCACTCTTATTTAGAATCCTAGAGTAATACGACTTTAAAGCTAGAATAGATTTTAGGTGATTGTAATACCTAATATTTATTGAGTTCTTACTATATTATACAAGGTGCTCTACCAAGCACTTTACCTAGATCATCTAATTTTCATAATAACAACTCTATGAGATATATACCAGGGACTAATATTTACCCCCAATTTACAGGCACAGTGAGTTTAAATAAATTGTTTGATGTCACACGGTGAGCAGAGCCGGGATTTAAACCCACAGTTTGACTGTAGAGCTCCCACTCTTAAGCCGTAATGCCTCCTAGCTGATGTCTGGCCACTTGCTTAAAGACAAGAAACAAGTCCAGGGAGAATAAATGGCTTATTCAGAATCAAAAATTGCTAGATAGTGGTAGAGCTAGGACCAAACCCAGATGAGCAGTCAGGGGCTCCCAGTATTTAGCTGTGTGATGTTGGGCAAGCTCCTTGGTCTTCTGGACCTGGGCTGATTCTGCTGAGAAGTGAGGCATGGATAGTTCTCTGAGAGCTTCTTGGCTCTGGGTGTTTAAAGGGTTGAGATGCAGCAGTTAGCACATGTCTCTTCATCGTAAGACAGATGTGAAGTGTTTCAGTTAGATTTTGGCGCACCTACTCAGGGATATGATTCAAAGGCAAAATTAAATATGTAATTGAGTATCTTTTCATGGAGTGAGGAGGCAGTCATTGTCCCAGAAGATGTCTGGATGAATTTGGAGGGGCTGAAACATTGAAGATCACCGTTTTCATTTTCTTTGCTGTGGATCTGATGGGTCTCTTCGGTGAGGCTTGAGCCACCTGGGCACCTCCCTATCAGTGCACCTTGTCTCTCAAGGAAGAAACACTATGTGGCATGAATATGCCGTGAAACAGCAGAAGAGAAAGACAGCCTGCCGACTGAGAAGCTTACGCCTAGGCATGAAAAGGCAATTTATATCTATTATTTTATTCCACAGAGGGTTGTTTTCTTACGAAAGACATGATTTTTTTTAAGGCGATTTTGGCCAAGTCTGCTTTTGTGCAGCAAGTGGTGAATAATGTTTTTTCTCCAAGTAACTGGCTCCCTGTTGGAAGTTAACGGTGCTCTCCGACGATGGCCTCTGAGTCTGGAGGAATGTCGGTGACCAGCTGTTCTCCATTCCCGTAGAGAACTGGATGGAAAGAAATGGACTTAAATTGTAGCGTGAAGCCAGGGAGGAGATTTCAGCCAGGGCCTCTGGAAAGGTTTATTCTAGAGTAAACACGAGAGAGGGAAAGTCCAGGGCAGGGAGCAGCCATTGAATTGGGTCGTTAGAAATCCCAGCTTCTACACTATTGGCTTGACAGATCCTTGATTGAGAAATAATGATTGCTGCTATCTTTTTTCCTTCTGTTGCCCGAGAGGCAGGGAAGCCCGATATGTCTAAATGGAGATTTTTCATGGAATTGGAGTCTGAGGTCTCGTGGACCGCACCGAGATGGGAAGGGCCACAGCCGGAGTACCGCAAAACCACGTACCGCAAAGCCCCCAGTGGGCTCCTGGGCTCTGCTGAGGCTCCCACAAAGATCAGTGTTGTCTGCCACTCTGAGCGGCGCTTTTCATCTTTCTGAGGCTGAGAGAAACTACCCTAGATGACCTCCCAGGGATGCGAGAGAGAGCTAGACAATGCTCAGACCCAGGGCAGGTCGCATCCCTGGCATCGCTCAGACTGGACAGATCGCCTCCAAGTTTCGGGGCAGTTGTCCAGTGTTGAGCTTTTTAAGGATTTGGGGAGCTGGGGAGCCCCAAGGCCTCCTAGGTTCTACTCTTTATAGGTTTTCTTGTTCTGCACTGGGATGCAGTGACCAGGGAAGTGACCTGTGTCTATCTTAGTACTATGGCTGCCCTTTAGGGCACTCAGCAAAGAGGTGAGGTGGTGTATCAGGGTTGGCTTGGTGGGGCTTTGAGCTGCCTACCCCAGGGGTCCCATCTGATAAGCCAGGTATGGCACAAGATGTACAGAGGATGTGGGGGCAGGGTGGGGTGTCCTCTAACCATTATTCACAGCCTGGTTCCAGGGTCCGTGGCAGAGTTGTAATGGGGCACCTGTCCCTTCTGTCATGCTATTTCCTGTGTAGCGCGACGCTGCAAGACACTGACACTTACTTCAAACTCTCGTAATTGTGTGATGAGGCATTTGGCATTTTATTTTTAAAGATCCCAAATGGTCAGTCTCCAGTGGGAATACCACTGTGTTTCAGCTAAGGGGAAAGTTCTCAAACCACGCCTGGTGTGGACCGGAGACCCTGAACGTATTTTGGGAGACAAGCCTGACTTTTGGCCTGAGGCTCCTGGCCCCCAAACACGAGTTCTGGGCTTAGGGCGCTGTGATGACAACTCTGTCCCCTCATCCTGTGCAACATGTGCCAGCAAGGTGAGGACCTTCCTTCCCGGTGCTTCAAGGCTCCTGATTCCACACTGGGAGGAAAGTAAGGTCTTGCTGCAAGAAGAGGGGGTGGCAAGGTGAGGAAGGAAGAAAGGAGAAAGGGAAGAAACAGGAAGGAGACCGATTATTATTACTGTTATTGTTATATTCTTTCTTTTCAGTTTCATGCTTCAGATCTCCATTGTCGTTATGAGCTGTGGGGGAGGGATGATACATATTACCTTCTCTGTACCGTGGTGGGAAGTCACAGCGTTTGTCTTGGGGGAGAACCCACATGCATGCTGCTGTCCTGTTGAGCATCCGGGGTGGTGTGACCTGGAGGCCTGCCCAGAGCCCCCGAACAGTCACCTGTCTTCCCTACCTCTTCCCATCTCCTCCCCATTCCCTCTCCACGTTCATACTCAGGCTGCATGAGTGGTCGGCCACACCCCTGCCTCCCCTTCCTGCCCTCTGCCTTTCCTTGCAGGCCTGGGCCACTGGGTAGATAGGGCCAGAGCATTCTTCTTGGAGGTGGCCTCCTCTTTGTTTGGGGGCATCCTCCCCCGTTCCCGTGAAGGAGAAGATGGCAGTATGCGGTGCGTGGTGAGCAGAAGGTTAAAAAGGGCCTAGAGATCCAGCTTAAATAGTCAGATGTGAGTGCGCCAAAGTCACAGTAACTCTTACATATTGCTCTGTAGGAACAGGTGGATTTTTTTATAAAAAAAAAATTTTTTTTTAGGGACGGGGTCTCGCTGTATTGCCCAGGCTGGAGTACAGTGGCACAATCATAGCTCACTATAGCCTTGAACTCCTGGCTTCAAGTGATCCTCCCACCTTGGCCTCCCAAAGTGCTGGGATTGCAGGTGTGAGCCACCAGGCCTGGCCTAGGTAGATTTTTATTCCTTTAGGGCAGTTGGCTCATTTTTCATTCATTCATTCATTCATTCAGCATTTATTGAGAACCTGCTCTATTCCAACCACTGTGCCAACTGCTGGGGGTTTGAAGAAGTGATAGGAGATGGTCTGTGTCTGTAAGGAACTTGTGACCCAGTGGAGAGGTGGGCAAACACTGGGTCTAAATCCAGCCTGTTGCCTGTTTTTATAAATAAAGATTTATTGCAACCCAACCACGCCCAGTTGTTGACAAATCGTGCACGGCTGGTTTTGCGCTACAATGCATAGCTGAGTAGCTGCAGTAGGACCACATGGCCTGCGAAGCCTAAAATACTATCTGGCCCTTTGTAGAAGTCCGCCAGTCTGCCAGCCCCTGAATGCAGTGTGCATGGCAAGGTTTTCTGAGGCCTGGTGGCGTCGAACAGTCTGAGCAAGAACCATCGGGACCACAGCTCTGTGCTGGAGGAATGCTCCCTGAAATGTCTGGTCTTCCCAACTAGGTGATTTCCTGGGGGACACCTGCCTTTGGGGAGGACCCTTGCTCAAAAAGGCCTGGCCTTTGCTCATGAAGCTGATGCTACAGCTCCTGCTTTGCTGGACTGGGCCTTTGAAGAATCTTCAGGAGACGGCTTCGCAGGGAAGCTGGATGAATTACGGGGACGCTTTTTCTCCATTCTCCTTGTCACATAAGACGCAGTGTTTCAAGACAGGTGGCCAAGGGCGAAAGTGTGCAACTTGAGATTGTGAAAGAAAACTCGGGTTCCCAGTTCCAACCACACTCAAATTTGTAACTGCCATTAGCATCTGTGGTCTCGCAGAGTGAGCTAACTCGGCCTAACGTCCTTAGCAGTTCAGTCCCAGGCTCTCTGTGGCTTTGGGGAAGTTTTCTTCATTGTGTTGCTGTGGCTCTCCACCCTGCCTGCATGTTAGAATCACCTGGAGAGATTAAACCCCGCCCCCCCCCCGTGCCTTGGATACACCTGCTTTTAACTACATCAGAATCTCTGGAAGGGGTGTCTAGAGGGGTGGGATGAGGCACCCATAGTCTTTAGAGAGCCCTAGGTCAGTGGTCCCCAACCTTTTTGGCACCATTTTCATAGAAGACAATTTTTCCATGGACTGGGGAGCACGTGATGGTTTCCGGATGATTCAAGCGCATTACATTTATTGTGCACTTTATTGCTATCATTGTTACGTTGTAATAGATAGTGAAACAATTATGCCAGTCACCATAGGTTGGGGACCCTGCCCTAGGTGATCGCAATGTGTAGCTGAAGCTGCTCACCCCCGTTCTAAGGGCGGGGGGGTCATGGTTTAATGAAGGGTGAGCTGGTGTTTGGAAACAGCAGACTCCCTTCAAAGGCTGCATGTAGCCGTGAGGCTAAGAATCTGTCTGAGCCAATATTTAGGGTTGGGTCATGGCCAGAGGAGCACCAGATACGGAGGATGGGGCCTTGGAATGTGGGTGGGGTAGCCCAGGAGGAGGCTGCTGCCTTTGGGCTCCGGCTGTAGCCCTGTGCGCAGCAGGCTCCTGTGCCAATCCTCCACCGCGTCCTTGACAGTTGTCTCGGCTCCCAAGACTGTTGCTCTTGACGCCACCCTGGGATGGGGGAGGTTGTCATACTCTCAGGGTCATTTTCCAGTTAGTTCCCAGCCATCAGCTGGGAACTCAGGCTTTTCCTTGGGGCTTCCTGGCTCTTGCAAAAGAAAGATGAAGAGCAGGGTCTTTGCTGCTTGGAAAGCTTGAGCTTGAGTTTGAATTTCCACTTGATGCCCAGTCCTTGTTGGATCATATACTGTGTCTGAAAAAAAAAAATCTCAGGTCTGGCAGGGACTTGGGAGAGGCATCCCCAGCCGCCCTCTGCCACCAGACAGGACAGTGCTTCACTGAATCCAGACAGATGGTAGGAGTATAGATTGTTCCCAGGGACTTTTTTGAGGCAAAACTTTATGTTTTTTTTGTAACCTAATTGAGTGTTTAGCTAGCTTGTTAGAAACTTATCTGATCTAAATGTCTTCTGCTGCAATTTAAATAATAGAGAGCAGCTGACATCATTTTTCTTATGCATCTTAGTACCCATCATCTGAAAAAGCACTTATGGAGTGTTAGTGCTTTTGAAAGATACTGAGTGCAAGGGATCAAGGTTAATATTGGTTAAGCTTTGTCCTTTAGCCTTCGCATGTCAAGAGCAAATCTATACACGTTATTAATGCAAGTGCTTTGTAGAAGGGCTGCTGTAGGATTGCATATTGCTTTTTAGCAGTGGCTTGCTCACAAGAGGGGAGAAGAGCCAGTAATCAAAGCTTTATCAAGGGCCTGTGTAATTTTAGAGATGGCCCAAACGTGTTCTGTTTGCCGAGTAACCATTTGTTTTCTTCCTTGGAGAACAGCTGCTCAGAACTTGGGAGCAAGGAGAGAACTGTCCTCTGGCCAATCCTTCAACCATTTAGTGAGGCAAGACTTTGTGGGACAATACGCAGAGATGCAAGATATAATCTGTCTCTGCAAGGGGCTCAAAGTCTACTGGGGAGAGAAATCGTTCGCCTGTAATCATGAGCCGGGTCAGCTGTGGGTGTTGAGAAGGTAATGAGCAAAAGGTGCCAGGAACCCAGAGACAGGGAGGTTGGGGAATTAGGATGTGTTTGTGGATGAGCTCAGGTGGGAAGGATACGTTGAATTTTGAACAGGTGGGGATGGGGAGGGCATAGAAGAAGGCAATGAGTTAAAAGGCAGAGGGAACAGCAAACTGGAAGCACGGGAGTGGAAACTAGGAGGCTGGTGGAGGCGTGGCGGTTGGTTTGCTTGGGTGGTGATACAGGAAGGGTAAGTTGGGGCCTGGACATGGTCAACCTGGGATCCTGGAGAAAGAATTTATGCTTTGTTCTCCAGATTGTTGGGGAGTCCCTGGAGGTTTCTGAGCAGGGGACAGGGACAGAGATGTGCTTTCAGGAAAGCCATTCTGTTGACGGCAGATAGCTCCGCCACAGCGAGCAGGCAGGGGGAGGCTGCAGTTGAGAGGCAGATTGGAGACTCTTGCATTTAGGGGAGAGGTAATAATGAGGCTTTGACCTTGGGCAGTGGAGATAGGAAGTGAGAGAGCAAAGGACAGTCCTGCTGGAGACCCCAGAGGACTTGAGAGTCCTTTGTGAAAGTAGCTAAAGAGGTTCAAGCCTACAACGGGAATGTTGTACCTGGGGCCCCTTTCCCTGGGCTGTTAAAGAGTTTGGCATCACTGCCCTGCCTATGGACTCAGGGGGACTCCTATCAGAAGTGGGGAGGGAGGGTCTCTTAGGCTTACATCAGGTCTTTCTCATTTGAGTGACTTTGTACTTTGGAATCTGCTTGTGCTGGGGTGGTCTCCATGGCAACCAGACACCTACAGCTAGTTGTCCTGATGGTGATGATTTCTGCTGCTTTGCATTTGGTGGTCTGTATCCATTAGATTTGACTGAGAGTAACTGAGACCTGAAAAATATTGGCTTTAATATGAAAGATCCCTCTTCTATAGAAGAAATCCAGAGACCATTGGCTGGGCAAGTAGGTCCATGGAGTCAGCAGGGATCTAGACTCCTCTTTTGCTCACTGCTTTGTCTAAGAGGGCATCCTTCAGTCTTTCTGTCTCAAGGTAGCTGCTAGAGCTCAAGTCATCACATCTACCTTCCAGGCAGCAACAATGCAGGAGGAAGGTAGAGTTCCTGAAAGTCCTGCACAATAGGTCCACTTAAATTTCATGGGCTAGAACTTACTCATATGACCCCATCTAGCTGTAAGGAATGCTAGAATACATGGTCTTTTAGCTATGCAGCAATTTTCCTAGCTACCGGTTGGGATTCTGTTACCAAAAGAGAGGGCAGAACGGAAATTGCAATAGGCAGTTAGCATTCTCGGCCACCCAGCTTAGTGCAGAGAGAACTTTGAGCCCTAGTACTATTATTGATTTACTTTCTCAGTGTATATTTCATGTGTTGCTTTTTAAATGAATTGTGTTCTTTTTTTTAAAACTAGTGTTTTTTGAAAGGAAGGAGTAATACATGAACTTGATAAGACATTCAGTTAGTACAAAGGGTATACTGTCTAATAAAGATACTTCCTAAGTCTCTGTATCGACCAGGACTTTTGGGGTCATGAATGATAGAAAACCTAACTCAACCTGGCATAAGAAAGAAAGGAAATGTATTGGTGCATGCAGTTAAAATATCCAGGAGTAGGACTGGCATCAGGGCACTGCTAGACTCTGGATCAAAGGGCGTCACCAACACCTGGTTTTTCTCCATCTCCTGGCCTTGGCTTTCCCTGGATGGCTCCATTTCCAGGAATTCTATCCACATTCTCACTGGCTCAAGTCCAGAGGAAGGAGAAGTCTCTCTCCTTCACAGCTCGGTCTTGGAGTTGAGTTTCATGGGCAGGGAGTAACTGGCCTGATTTGGGCTATGTGCTTATCCCTGAACACCAATCCCTGTTGCCCAGGGATGTAGTGTTAATTGGCCAGGCCTGGACCAGGTGTCTTGTCTTCCCTCCTTCCCCTATTAGGATAAAAAACAAAGACTAATTAATAATGGGAGAAAGGTGGTTCCTCCAAAGCAAATTGAGATGATTTTGCCAAAGTAGGTGTAACGGATTCTGGGTAGCCAACATATAGCAAACATGGAGTATAGTCAGGAGCCACCTCAAAACTTAGTGGCTTAACTCAACAACAGTTTATTATTTCTTATGGTTCTGGGTTGGCTGGGCTCAGCTGGGTGGTTCTTATGCTGGTCTTTCCTGGGGTCGCTCATGAGGCTGCAGTCATCTGGCAATTCCACCAGACTGGAGGGTGTGAGAGGGCCACACTCACAGGTGTGGGGCCTTGATGCAGCTGGTTGACTGGGCCTGTCCACATGTTTGCTCGTGGTTCAGTAGGGTAGCCTAGGCTTCCTTACATGGCAGTGGAAGAGTTCCCCAGCAGGGAGTCTCTCTCATTTTATAAATCTAACTTACGGATATAAGGAGACGTTTGCCGAGGCAGGAGGGATGGAGAGGAAGCCCATCCTGGCATTTCTCTGGCAGGGGTGTGGACAGATCAGGGGAACAGTGCCAAAATGTGGTTTTTATCCCTCTCATTACCGCCCATGAGCATGGGACAAACATGGAGACCAGAGGAGCTGAAATCAGGCTGAGAATCCTCACTCCCTTGCTTTCCAGGGCCTGGAGAGGCTTGTTGGCTTCAGGGTTGGATGCTGGACAGAGCGAGGGGTTTTCTTGGCTTCACTCCACTCTCCCTCCCTTTTGGCTCCCACCCCAAGGAATGGGACCTTGTGAATAACTTCATAATACTGCTGCTCTCCTTAGGGGAGAGGAACCGCTCTCTAGGCAGCTGCAGCTAGGAAGCAGAACTCTGATCCTACACAGTAATGAAGTGAATGTTTTGGCTCAGAGGGGGAGTCTGGTGCCCCGGGGTGGGTCTTTCTAGCTGAGCTGCTCCCAATCCCCATGATTGGCTACAAGTCCTTTAACCTCCAGGCATCTCAAGGCTCCGTGGAGACTGAAATCCTTCCCCTCCTGTCCTATGCGCATGGTGGGAGAATAAACCCAGCTGTGACTGTTTAATGCTTCTGTGCCTCTGGAGAAAAGAGAGAACAAAATACCAGGGAGATAAACATTTTAATAGCTTATTGGTGAAAGCTCATCTTTGCTGTCAGGGTGCCCTGGCCTTTAATCCCACAGCTGACTTTGTCTTGGGGCCGTGAACCACAGTGCTTGATTCCGCAGACCACCGGACAGCGAGCCAAATGGAACCATTGGCCGATAGTGGGAATTTGGGGGCGGGCTGCATGTCTACCTGTGCGTAGGGTTTTCTTTTCTTTTCTTTTCTTTTTTTTTTTTGTTGTAGCATTTCTTTAGAAACCTTTGTTTCTGAAGCTCCGGTCTTGTGAAGAAATCAACCACGACAGCCCTGGAGCTAAGTGAGTTAGTTTTCCAGGAGGGTGGAAAAAAAATATATCTGTTACATGCATAAACAAGGGAAAAACGGATTAGTATCTTATTTAGGATGGAGGAAGGGACACAGTCATCGCCTGTGCGTGAACTTTAACCAGATTACAGATTTGAGTTTGTCAAACACTTTGTAATTGTGCGTGAAGAGTTCTGTGGGATGGGGGTCTCCATGGGCCGATGGCAGGGAACACTTGCGTCATACGGGCTTGTGAGCCCCAAATAGTATTATATGACATTGGTCTATTGCTTTATATTTTTCAAAGCACTTTCCCATTCATTACCACATCTGACCATCACAATAATCTTGTAGCTGTAGGTTTTATTATTTGCATAAAATAGATGATGAGTGTGTTGTGTCTCATGCTAGACTCTTGTCTGATCTGTCTGTGGGATGCTCAGGGCAGTGGGGATAAGAAAGGGAGCCTCCAGTGGTCCTCTTGGGGCCTGAGTATGTGAGCATCTTAAATGACTGTGTGGGCTTGGTAGTCCTCATCTAGCAAACGTGTGAATCATTCACTCATTGTACAACTGTTTATCGACAGCCCCCACCCCCTAGAAATAACGCCATGAACACAAGCACATAAACATTCCTGCCCTCCCGGGGACTGAAGGATACCCTTCCCCATAAAGAAAACACATTTTATAATAACTTCTGTGATACTGTCACAGCATCAGCTTCCTACACGGGCAAGCTTCTGTCCAACCAGAAAACGTGCAAACTATCATGGGAACATGCTGCTACCCTGTTGAGGATGGCAATTGAATGAAATCCCTTGGTAAATGTTCACATGGCCCATCATGTAGCAGAAATGTGCCACCTTAAGTTTTGATTATCTTCCCTGGATCAGGGTTTGACAAACCAAATGCTGGTTACAAAGCACCCTAGCAATTCTAGGACAGTCACCACACCAATGCTTTTTCATAGTTTGTATCATTTTGTCCACTGTGTAATGAGTTGTGGGGTGCAGAACTTTCAATAATGGAAGTGTTAAGGACTGAGGAGAGACCAGGCAGTTGTCCAGGCCCTCCACGAGTCCCTGCTTAATGTTGAATTCATATCCCTTTAAGTACCGGTCTTGTTTCTCCAATTCAGGTACGCATCACTGTCCGCTGAATAGGTCATCATAGGTGAGTTGACTTGGATAAATCTTAGGAAGTTCATTCAATTTACAGATTTCAACAATTTCACTGTTCACTGACAGCATCGAAATCTGCCAGTGCATTTTCTTGGTATTTAATTCTTGTTCTGGTTGATGTTGGGTTTGCAGTTTTATGAACCAGTCAGTTTCTTCATAAATGTTCTGAGAATTCTTACCCAGTCTGATATGATCTTAAAGTTATTAGAAACCTGTACTTGTCAGAGTCCTTTCCATGAGCCTCCTTGAGGACAGAACTTGGGTGTAGTTACTTATTAAAGCACTAGAGTTCACAGTTAACCGTATGTCACTGACAAGACTGAAAATGGGCATAGTTAAAGGTCTGAGCATTTATTACAATAATGAACCACAATTGATGAGAAAATTTGGTTTCTGTGGCATACAACTTAAGGTAATAACCAAATTTGTGGCTGATAACATCAGATTTCTAAGAATTTTATACAGTTTCTGGAACACATACTAATATAACACAAGGTTAAGCATTATTATTTGATAATGCTTCCTATACAGTTTAATATATAAAATATGCTTAGTTTAATACCTCTGCTTTATAAGATGAGGGACACAGCAGGAGGATCACTTGAACCCAGGAGTTTGAGGTTGCTGTGAGCTAGGTTGATGCCACGGCACTGTAGCCTGGGCAACAGAGCCAGTCTCTGTGTCAAAAAAGTTAAAAAAAAAAAAAAAAAAAGCCCTTCCTCTTTGAGGCTGTCTGGTCACAGCACTCTTGTTTTAGAGCAGACCTCCTCTTGCCTCAGCCTCCCCAGTAGCTGGGACTACAAATACGAACCATCACACCTGGCTAATTTTTCTATTTTTTGTAGAGACAGGGTCTCACTGTTGCTCAGGCTGGTCTCAAACTTCTGGCCTTAAGTGATCCTCCCACTTGCCAAAGTGGCTGGGATTACTGGCTCTGCTAGGATTATAGGCATGCGCCAGTATGCTCAGCCAGGACTTCATCTCTTGCCAGTGACTCATCAGCCACCGCAGATCCTAAGAGATGGCATGCTGTCTCCCAGCACAAACCAACCTTGGATTCAAAAGCCAAAAAAGATCAGGGGCTCAGTACAAAAAAAAGCAGAGTCTGACCCAAGAGGAATTTACAACACTTTGGGCTCCGTGAGGAAGACAGAGGACATCACAAGGGGTCAGTGGTATCTTTTCTGTGTTCCTCATGTTAACAGAGGAAGTAATGAGATTTGTAATTTGGAAAGGAGAGCTTTGTCTCTCACAAAATAAATTCCATTCTGGCAGGCTGGAAAGCAGGGCCCCCGGCCACAAGCCAGGAACTCGTGCTTTGAGACAGGGACAGTGGGAACAGGAATTTATGCTGAGCTGGGTGGCCAGATACACACAGTTAACAAATGGTAGGAGGAGTCATGAATATTTATGAAAGAAACATGCACCTGCGCAGTGGGGCTTTTTGCCCTTTTATGGGATCCATGTTCAGAAATGGCTGCCCTCCATGTCAAAGCTGAAACAAGGACATGAAAACCTTGTCTGTACATGCTCCATAGACTGTTTAAAACGCCTTCATGGTCGGTCTCTTATCGGGAAAAAATGCTGGTCTGGCCCTTAGGGACAAAAGCCTGACAGCCATGAGGGAGGGAGGGGGTGAAGTGATGTGTGTCCGACCTCCCAGCCTGTCATGGCTGGGAACTCAGTTTTAAGGTTTCTCTGAGGTCCCCTTGGCCGAGAGGGGGTCCATTCAGTCAGTTGGGGGGGCTTAGGATTTTATTTTTGTTCACACTCAAGGGGTCTCAGGAGTTGCCAGGGATGTCCTTCAGGCCCCACGTTGCTTGGCAAAACTGTCAAAAGACAAAGTTACAGCAAATTTAGTTTGAAGATCTTAATTGGCTTTTATTTGCAATTCAAGAACCAGGCAGCCCCCAGAACTAGAACGGGTTCAAAGAACGGAGGCTGCAAGGTGGTCGGACATTTATGGACAGAAAACGGGGGTGACATACACACAGCTGGTGTTTTGCCCTATTCAGTTAAAGCTCAGTTGCCGTGATTGCCTAAGACACAGCCCCTTGTTACAAGAGCGTACTCCTAAGTTGGGCTTTCAGTTAGTCTACGTACCAAGCCAGGCTGCGTTTTGCTACGTAAGGACTCAAGTACAGAGGCATCCTCAGGCTTATACTTAACAGGCCCTACCTCCCCTTAGAGCTGTGCTTCCTTTGAGGGCCTTGGTGTGCCTGAATATTGACATGAACTCTCCCTCTCCCCCACCCTAGTGTCATGCTTGAATCAATGTGGAGCACCCTGAATGGGACCTCATCTGCCCTCCCAAGAGGGGGAGCCCCTCCCTGCTAGAAAGAGCTGCATCCAACTGGTTTGGGATGGGGATGTCCCTTGCGTCGTGCAGATTGGGTTGGGAGGTAAATTGTTGATGGCTGGTGAAGACAGTTTGCCTATTTTCTACTGCAGTTTGGAGTAGACTGACCTTCTCAGTATGGACCTGGCTTCCAAAACCCTGGGGGTTTTCTTGCTTTGTCCCCCTTCTGGTCCCTTCCAGATCCTTGTCCTTGAGTGTTTGCTCCTTAAAGAGCTGCTTAATCTCTCACCCCCCTCCAG
>CAUYRT010025195.1:0-14959 GCA_963574885.1 Lepilemur ruficaudatus | reverse complement strand
CCCAGAAATGGGCTTAGTGGATCATATGATAGTTCTATTTTTAGTTTTTTGAAGAACCTCCATACTGATTTCTGTAATGGCTATACTAATTTACATATTAGTGTGCAAGAGTTCCCTTTGCTCTATACCCTCACCAGCACTGGTTATTTCTCATCTTTTTTGATAAAAGCCATTCTAACTGCTATGAGATGACATCTCAGTGTTATTTTAATTTGCATTTTCCTAATGATTAATGATGCTGAGCATTTTTCATGCAGCTATTGACTATTTGCATGTCTTCTTTGAAAAAATGACTATTTTGTCCATTTTTAATAAAGTTTTCTTTCTTGCTATTGATTTGAGTTCCTTATATATTTTGAACATTAACTCCTTGTTAGATGTATGGTTAACAAATATTTCCCCCCATTCTGTCAGTTGTATCTTCATCTCTTCACTTTGTTAATTATTTATTTTTATTTGTTTTAATTTGATGTCATCCTATTCATCTATTTTTGCTTTTGTTGCCTGTGTTTTTAGGGTCATATCCAAAAACTCATTGCCCAGATCCTTATTATGGAATTTTCCCCCTATTGCTCCTTATAGTAGTTTTATAGATTCAGATCTATGTTAAAATATTTAATCCATTTTGTATATGGTATAAGAAAAAAGCCCAATTTTATTCTTTTGCATGTCATATCTAGTTTTCCAAGCACCATTCATTGAAGAGACTGTATGTTCTTCATTGTGTGTTCTTGACAGCTTTGTTAAATATTTTTTATTTTTTATTTTATTTTTATTATTTTTAAATTTTTTATTTCAGCATATTACAGGGGTACAAATGTTTAGGTTACGTATATTGCTTTTCCCCTACCCAAGTCAGAGCTTCAAGTGTGTCCATCCCCCAGACCATGCACACTGCACCCATTAGATGTGAATATACCCATGCCCTCCTCCCAACTCCCATCTGCCTGACACCCGATGAATGTTATTACTACATGTGAACTTAAGTGTTGATCAGTTAATACCAATTTGATGATGAATACATGTGATGCTTGTTTTTCCATTTTATGATACTTCATTTAGTAGAATGGGTTCCAGCTCTATCCAGGATAATACAAGAGGTGCTATATCACCATTGTTCTTGCGGTTGAGTAGAACTCCATGGTATACATATACCACATTTCATTAATCCACTCATATATTGATGGGAATTGGGTTGTTTCCACATCTTTGTAGTTGTGAATAGTGCTGCTATAAACATTCTTGTGTAGATGTCATGGCCAATAAACATGAAAAAATGCTCAACATCTCTAATCATCAGGGAAATGCAAATTGAAACCACACTGAGATATCACTTATCTCCAGTGAGAGTGGCCTTTATCAATAAGTCCCAAAACAATAAGTGTTGGCATGGATGTGGAGAGATCGGAACACTCACACATTGCTGGTGGGACTGCAAACTAGTACAACCTCTGTGGAAAGTAATATGGAGATACCTCAAAGAACTACAAGTTGAACTACCATTTGATCTGCAATCCCACTACTGGGCACCTACCCAGAAGAACAAAAGTTTTGTCAAATATTAATTAATCATAAATGAGTGAGTTTATTTCTGGACTCCCTATCCTGTTCCACTGGTTGATGTGTCTGTATTTTTGCCATATCATGCTGTTTTAATTGTAATTACTTTATAATATGCTTTGAAATTAGTGTATGAGATGTCTTCAGTTTTGTTATTTTTGTTAAAGATCGTTTAGGCTATTTGTCATCTTTTGTGGTTCATATAAATTTCAGATTTTTATTTCTAGTTCTGTGAAAAATTACATTGGAATTTTATGATTATATTGAATCTGTTGATCACTTTTGGTAGTATGGACATTTTATCAATAGGAATTCTTCATCCAAGAACATGGGCTATTTTTCCATTCACTTGTGTTTTCTTCAATTTCTTTCATCAGTGTTTTATAGGTTTCAGTACACAGGTCTTTTATCATCTTGGTTAAATTTCCACCTAAGTATTTAATTTCTTTGTTGCTATTATAAATGGAATTGTTTTCTTAATTTCATGTTCCAATAGTTAATTGTTAGTGTATAAAAACGCTACTGATTTTTGTGTGTTGATTTTATATCTTACAAATTTACTGAATTTGTTTTTTAGATCTAACAGTTTTTTGCTGGAGTCCTTAGAGTTTTCTACATCTAAGATCACATTGTCACATTGTCAGCAAAAAAAGATAATTTTATTTTTCTTCTCATAGCAAATGTCTTTTAATTATTTCTCTTGACTAATTCTAATTCTTTCAGTTCTATGATAAAAAGAAGTGGGGACATTGGGCATACTTGTCTTATTTCTGATCTTTGAGAAAAAGCTTTCTACTTTTGATGATTCAGAATGTTAGCTATGTATTTGACATGTATGGCCTTATTGTGTTGAGGTACATTCCTCAACCTCATAATCTTGCAGCACAATGTTGTTGTGTGATCTCTCTCTAGTGTGGTGCCTCTATTGGCCAAAATGCAGAGCAATGGTCAAGTTCCAATCACTGGTGACTGTGAGCCCCACCCTTGTTCTTTCTTTTTAAATGATCCCAAATGATCTATTCTTGCTGGTAGTCCCATGTTTCCTGTGTGAAAGACAGGAGTAATTTTGCAAAGGGTCCCAGAATAGTGGGGAAACTGAATGTCTGCCTCTAATTCACTTTTCCCACTAAACCATGGGGCAAGGAGAATTCTCTATGTGTGGCGCTGTGTTGGCTTCGGGAGGGTTAGTGCATCAAAGAGAGCCATTCCTCTTACCTTTTGAACAGGGCTTTTCTCAGTTCCATGGTCCAAGGTGCTGTCTCAGCTTCACTCCTGAGCAGGAATATTCACAAAGGTATTCTCGTCTGTGGATAGTTGCTAGTTGAATTTCTGTGGGGAGTAGTGGAGCTAGAAAACTCCTGTTCCACCATCTTGCTGAAATCACTTGCTTTTTGATGATCTTAAGAGTTTCGAGGAGTACTCCTTAGGTATTTGTAGAATGTCCCTGAATTATGATTGGTCTGATATTCTTCTCATGATTAGATAGGATTTATGGGGTTTTGGAAGGAAGGCTATAGGGGTAAAGTCCAATCTCATCACATTTTATCAAAGGTACATATCATCAACATGATTTATCATTACTGATGTTAACCTTGATTGCCTGGCTGAAGTAGCATTTTGGGATTTCTCCACTCTAAGTTATTCCTTTGTTCACTGCCTTTCCTACTGTCCTCATTGGAATGGAGTTACTATGTGCAGTCCACACTTAAAGTATATCACCACCTTGTAAGTGAATTGAATGCATAAATTGTTTGTAATTTTTTCTGCAAGGAAGATTCCTTGTTATCCAAGCATTTATTTATATTAGTATGGTCATCTGGATATTTATTTTACATTTTGGGTCAAAATATTAATACCACTTTATTGCTCAAATTGTTCCCATTTTGACCATTGGAATTTCTTTTCAGCTGGCTCTTGTGTGGCTTTGACAAACCTTATGATTGTGTTTTTTGTTGTTTTCTTTTTAGGAAGGTCTCTTTTTAAATTTTTGGCGCTATCAAATGCTCCAGAATCATCTTGTATGTTTTCTGCCCCAGTCTTAGAATCAGCCATTTTTACAAGAAGCCCTAAATTTTATTATAGAATAATGTGAGACACCAAGACCTTGGTGCTCTGTTTGTGCAATTCTACTGGAGTGTTGTTGCTTCCAGACCCTCTCAGCCAACAGATAAGGAATATATGTTTGTGTATTAATCCACTTCTACACACATATCTATAAATATTTTTACCCTAACCATTTCATGATGTCTCTAACCCTGATCTATTACCATTCTAGGAACCCCCATTGTTTGTCTGTAAGCTCTCATTCCACCATTGAGAAATGTGCCTCTTAACCATCTACCATCTATTTCCTTAATTGTTTAATTCCAGTGTGCATGTATAATGGGTTCAGAATTCTTAGACTGTACTCTAATGTAACACAACTTATCAACTAGAATAATGTTTAAGTACCTTTCATCTTTGATTTTACCGACCATACTCATTTCCAAACTTATTTAGGTCAGCAGCTTTTTCTCTTTCTTTGGACAAGTTATTTTGTACATTTGTAACAGTTATATTCTTTGTTATATTCTTTATTCTATACTGGAATGCCTTGACCTCTTAAATAATTTCTTAAAGTTTATATACTTTAAGTTCACTCTTTATACTATAAAGTTTAATGGGTTTGAAAAATGCAAAATGTTGTGAATCCACCATTACAGCATCATAAGAATAGTTTCACTCCCCTAAAATAACCTTGTGTTTCACTTATTCAAGAGATTGACCCTGTTCTTACTTTAATTGTAAAGGATGTTTCCCAAAATCCAGATCAACTTGACCTCAGACTAACAGCTGAATATGACTGAGGATGTCATTTTTGAGAGTCAAGGTTATGAATTCTGGCTGCCCATTGGACTCATCTTAGGAGCTTTAAAAATCTTACAAACGACACCAAAAGCCAGGAAGATAAATTGAATCTCTGGGGGTGGAGCGCAGGCATCAGTGTATTTTAAAGCTCTAAGGTGATTCCAATGTGCAGCCAAGTTTGAGAACCATTGCATTAAACTCAGAGACATGAACTTATCGTTACCTTATCAACTTGAAACAATGCTGCAAAGCCCCTTCTACCCGTGTCTAGATTTTGTATTCATACCCAGCAATTAAACCAACTGACATACAAAAATTTACATAAACATTTAACTAAACAACTGCAAACTTATAAAACATACCTGACTCTCCTCATTCTTAATTCATTCTCTTAACTTTCCCTTCTGATATAATATTGTTTTCTGGGATAAATTTATTCATTTGTTTTTAAACCAGCATTAACAGAACAACTTCTGAACAAAAAGAATATCATGTTTTAGTAACTGTATTACAGAATTTTCTTTAACTTGCTTTAGCATTAAGGAGAGTCAGCAGCTTTTTAAAAAAAATTTTTTTTAAAAACATCTGCTCTATGGGATAATATAAGCATTCTTAATCAATAATGTATCTTTTTCTAGCCAAAAGTATAATATGCAGCAAAAATCACATTTCCAAACACAGACAACAGTAGTGATGACAGACCCTAAACAATCCTCCTACTATCTTCTTAACATCACATCATTTATCACATCAAGGATCAAGGAGTGACAGACTTTGATAAGTATCTGTTTTTTCTTCAATCTGGTCTGACTCTCAGAAGCCATTTAGACAAGCACACATCCCAGGAACTCCCTCACACAGGAAGCAAACATGAAAGTTGGCAAGTGAGCTGAACATATGTTGTTTCATCATTGGCTTGGATGCAGAGATTGACAAGCTGAACACCTTATATTTAGCTCACTTATCCTACATTGAGAGCAAATTTATATTCTTATCCATTAGAAGGAGAGATGATAAACCACTTCCATTTTTGTTTCTTTTGAAATTGAGAGTGATATAATGGCTACAACAGAATCGATTGCTTTGAAAGTAACGGGGTGAAGCTGTCCACACCATCACTTTCAGCTGTGGCTTCTTGCCAATTCTACCCAACAGACATAGTAACCAGGTTCAGGGATTTGCACAGTGTGTTTGCAAGTTTATGGAGATTTTTGAATCTTTCCCTTTCAGTCCCAACACACATACACACGCGGGTGCACGCACACACAGACACGAGCAAATAGGGCTGGATTTCAGCAATTTTCAGAGGAAAACTGAGGCTCAACTCTACCTTTTGGAGCTCACAAGTGTTGGTTCTAATGCTGCACAGTCTTTGTGCCTTTTCACAACAATCCACATTTTACAAAGAGCTTCCTATTAGAAATGCTGGTTGAGAGCTCTGTCTTGGGAAATGGGTTTCCTATAGTGCCGGTGGGTCACTCGTCATGGCTGAGACTTAATTACCACTCCACAGAAAATGCCATCAATTGAAAAAAATACCCTACTAATTTGATTTAATCAGGATTGCATCTGAAGAATGCAAATGAGGATAGTGCCTAATTATTTTTCCATTTTTATCTCCATCAAAGCACATTAATTCTGCAAAGTATTTAAAAAGATTTACACTGATTTTCAAGTTGGGACCTGGGATACGCATGGGCTTTTACTTTTCTCAGGAACATATCTTTAAGGGAGCTTTTGTACAGCTGGGAGACAGATATTCATTTTTTAATCTAATTTAAATATGTGTGTGCATATACATCTAATTTAATCTACATTTATAAACCAAGTATAATATAATAAAATATTTATAGTCACTCATTCATTTAGAGAAAAACTTTTCCATGTGGCAAAATTTTCAGATATGCAGACATATAAGAAGTAACAAGAAACCTGGATCCAGGAAAGATATGGGGAAAAGTGTTACTTCACATTGTTTCTGAAATCGCCCAGATTTGGAAAGCAAAATTTTATAGGAGAAAGAGGAGAGAATGCTGATTGCCCAGAGATTATACCAAAGTTTATAAAGTGACTTCAAAATTTATATAGGTCCATTTAATGAAAATTTAAAGGCAGTTACTATATTTCTATACTGACTTATTTTTAATTTCTCCATGCTTAAAAGGTGTTTTTTTTTTTTGTTTGTTTTTGTTTTTGTATTTGTATCTCCTTAACATATCCTAAGAGATAAACGCTAGGACAATCATCATATTTCTCCTCTTCTGGTTCTAAGAATATCTTAACAAAGTTTTAAAAATAAAAAAACAACAAAATAATAAAGAGGTGAGGTATGTGAGGGAAAAGTGACTCTTGGAGGGTAAAAGATAAAAAAAAAGAATGTCATTACTGTAAGTACAGACAAGGGAGGTAGAAGTCCTTGGACTAGTCTTTTCAAAAGATATTTAAGAGATTAGGAGAAACCCTTCATACTCTCAAACCACTCACCAAAGTCACCCGAGTCAGGATTCCTTGGATTTGGGAAGGTCCTTAGAAAAATCTCCACCTGGAGTCTTCAAACTTTTCCCCATTTGGAATCCATATTTTTGAAAGAATTGACTTATAAAATTATATTCAACAATGAGTAATAATCCATTGTAATGGTTAATTTTATGTGTCAACTTGGCTAGGCTACAGTCTCCAGATACTTAGTTAAACATTAGTGTGGAAAACACTAATAAATTATTTTTATCATTTTTGCTTATCAAATGACAAAAGGAATTATTATTCATCAAAGCTATGGTTTTAAGAGGTAAAGTATTTTCAATCCCTCCTATATTAATTTGAAATAAAACTCGTTTAAAGCCATGTAAGGTGGAAAATGAGAACTCAAAGACATAATAAACTTTCAAAAAGAAATTGCTAAATAGCTTTACATAATGCATATTTTGCTCTGGAGAAAGAGAGCAGGAAAGACAGTATCAGAGACGGGGTGAGGGGAGAAGGAGGAGAGAGAAAATAGCTGTCAAGGAGGTTAGTCAACATATTATCATAATTCATAAACTGCTTGGTATGGGAGGATTTATGGACTTAGTATGAAATCATGTTCAGATTGATAGGGAGGTGATAGAAGTGACGGATTGCACCATGTGTCGGGTAGGGTTATGGGAGATAAGAGTGACCTTACAGCTCTCCTTAAGTCAGATGGACTTAAACTGACCTTTGTCTTCTGACCAGCATATAATTATCACACTTACCTCTTAGAATAAATGTAAATCCAACCAAACGCAAAGAAACAATGATTGGCTAGTTGAGCATCTTCGTTCTGGGTATAAAGACGATTTCCATTAGGCTTTTGAAACATGGCAAATCCTGAGAAACATCTGGAGCACAGATTGGGAACCATTTGTCTAGTTCACCATCATTCATCTTACAAATGAAAAAATGGAAAACCTAAAGAATGTCTATGTCTTTGATTGGCCTGAAATACAGTTATTGAATAGTACTAAGACTGATTTTCAGGTTTTAGCTTGTGTTTTTAGGTTTCAGGGTTTTATAAACTTTATAGAGTTTTTATCCTCTTTCCCTAAGGGATGTCTCAGTTCCTAACAGGTGGATGCAGGCCCACAAATTCCAGATTTGACTTGCTTCCAGCATCCCTATTCATTTGATAAAAATCGCTTTGGAAATTTTTTAAATGGACTATGCATTTTGTTTTAAAGTAAGCCCCTGGCAGTAGGCTTGAGTCAAGTTATCTCTGTGGCTAGCAGGAGAAATTACATCATTGTCATCTGTCAAATCTATTAGTATGGGAGATTGACTGTCTTTCTCTGACTCTCCTTTCTGTTACATGTGGAGATTGCTAACAGGAAACATGTTCTTGGGAAAGAAGAATGAGGATGTGCCACAAACTGAACCTGTGGCTAACACAACCAGCTGGCAGCCCCGGAGTGTGGCATTTGTTCCTGAGATCAAAAGTGAAAAAGTTAATTCTATCAAAATTCTTTTTCTTCTTCTCTCCTTTTGAAAAACAACTTTAAAGCAATGAACTCATTTGGGAATTAGAATCCAGGCTGTGACTAAGACAATGGTTTAATCAGGCAGGAAAGGATGGCCAGAACATTTATTTGTGTTCAATGAGTTGAGATAATTTTACCCCTCTTCCCATATCTTCCAGAAAAAGACTTTTTAGGGCCATTCAAAAATGGAATGCCTTTAACACTCACCCTTTATTTTAAGGACCTAGAAGGAATGGTTGAGTCATCCTAATTTCACAGAAATTTTCCTGAAAGGGAGGAATGTGTTTCTGTGCTTTGCATGTCCTTCGCCTTAAATGTACTGAGTGGATAGGGGAATTTGACAGCTTTTGTTCTAAACTTAGCCTTCATTCTCTATTTCAGACTCAATAGAGGAAGGACTGATCTTTGTAATTAATACCCATAAAATTAGCAATCAGCAGTAGTAGAAAGATAAAATGAGCGTGTGGTTGAATCTCAACTGCCCTGACTGGCAAAGGCCAGTGAGAGGCTCAGAACAACAGAGATACCACCAGTAGCAGCAGCAGCAGCACATCTTTTTAGCTGGTTTTAATTGCTTTAAATGCACTTTATCCAGTGTCCCAGAAGTTTGGGGGACCAAAGTTAGCTCTTTCATTAGAATTCATGAATATTATCCCTTCTCTTCTTGCGTAAGAGTATCTAAAAATTGGCTTGGGATCCAGTGGGCCTGGAGAGGGCAAGCACTTTAAAAGGATAATGAATAGGCACCAGCAAAGATCCTGTCCCTTGGAGACACTGATGTCTCCCTTTTAGAGAACTTCCACTGGTCAGTGAGAACAATAAATTCCTTGTTAATTTCATCATCTACAGAAGTTATAAAGAGTGTGCATAGAGTTACAAATTCTAAAGAAATTGTTTCTGCACAATTGTGGTGATAAAGGTTTTATTACTGTTAAGTGTGTTTGTTTGCATATTTATTTGTATCTCTCTGTGTGTACACTCAAAGAGATAAGGAAAAAAACTGAATGCGTATCCACATTAAAATTTAGGGCAAACAAGTCAGTTGTGTATTATTTGCTCAGTTTCAGCTACTTCCTAGAGGCCCTGAAACCTTACTTCTCTTACCCAATCCTGCTGTTTATTCCATAAGCGTTTAGCGAACAATCTCGTAAACACTATGAATGCAGTGAGGCACTGGAGAGGTCTTTTGGTCAAAAGCAATTAATGACCTCCATGGGATCTTTTATTTCTCTAGTGTAGCCTTTTACTGTAGTGGTCATGGCTTTTGCCTTATTTCCCAGGCCAATCTCTTTGGGCCCCATACCTCTATCTCCTTTGGGCTCTTCGATTATTCTGCTTCCAGTTTATCATTTTTTCCTGGTTTTCCTATTTTATCTCACGTCAAGTCTGTCACACTCATTCCCATCACTTCCTTGTCCCTTTAGGCATTTGAGTTTTCAGTGTTCTTCCTCGGATTTATTATATTAATTACCTTTATTATAGAAATAATAAAGAACATTGTTTCTAATAATTCAACAGCAACACATTCCAAATTAGAGGCCAAAAATAGCGTATTTAACTCTGTGCTCTTGAGAAAGTAATTTAACTTCTCCAAGTTTTTTTTTTTTTCACTCAAATGAGGGTATTGGATTGGATAAGTAGATCTCAAATTTTAGGATGCAGAAAACCCACACAAATAATTTGTTAAAAATGTGCATTTCTGGGCCTTGATCTCAAAGCTTCAAATTATTTAATTCTCAACAGGTACCTAAGAATCATTACTGTAACATGTATGCTGCTATGGCTTGGTCCCCTCCAAAATTCATGTTGAAATTTGGTTGCCAGTGTGGCAGCGTTAGGAGATAATAGGGCCATGAAGGCTTCATTCACCCTTTTGCGTAGGATTAATGCCTGTAAAAGGGTCACTTTGGTCCCCTCTTTCCCTCTCTTGTCCCTCCACTTCCACTATGTGATAACAGAGAAAGAAGTTATTCACTGGATGCTAGCACCCTGATCTTGGACTTTCCAGCCTCCAGAACTGTGAGAAAATAAATTTCTGTTCTTTGTAAATTACCTAGTTTCAGGTATTCTGCTATAGCAGCACAAATGGACTAAGACATACCAGGTCACCTTAATTGAATACACTTTGAAGAAAACAATATTCTAGGTGATTTCTATGGTAGATTATATTTTTTAAAGATAGCTCCCACATTATATCTCACCCCACGTGTTCTTCTTATAGTGTGGTATTGATGTACTTTCAGTAAGAGATGGAAGGTTTATGTAACTTGCCTCTGAATCTGGGTGAGCTGTGACTATGTGGCGTAACTTCTGGTGCTAGGTAATATCAGAAGATATAGCTTCCTCTTTGTGCTTTTGGAACTCAGCCTACATGTGCGAGGAAGTCACAGCTAGCCCATGCAGAGAGGCCACTTGACGAGACCATATGTAGGTGTTTTGACCAACAATTTCAGCTAAGGCTCAGCTGATAGAGACAACCAACTTGCCAGCCATGTGAATGAGCCATCTTGTAAATGAATTCTCCAGCCCAGATAAAATCATCCCATATGATGTTGTGTGAAACAGAGAAGCCCTCCCTGCTGAATCCTGCTCAAATATTAGGCTGCCTAATTGTTGTTTTAAGCCACTAAGTTTTGGAGTGGTCTGTCACACAGTAAGAGGTGACACAAAATACTTCTAAAATTTATATAGTCTGAAATTAGCCAAATGTAATGGTTAGATTATGAATTTTGAAATCAGACAGAACTGGACTTAAATAGTATCTCCACTATTAGTTACCAGGTGACTATGGTCAAGTCATTAAAATTCCCTGAACCTAAAAGATTATATTTATAAAATGACAATAATAATAACCCCTACCACTTGAGGCTATTTGAGAATATATGAGGTAATGAGTGAAAAATATTTTTATGCCATGTAATTTTTTTCTAATCTTAAGAATTTTGTTGATGCATATGACCAGGATATGTACACAACTTTGCAGTTTTTGAAGGCAAATGGCTCATTTTCAGTGAGTCTCCTTTAAATACTAAGTATATGGATATTTTACCCTTAAACATTGTTACAGTTAGATTTTCTTTCATTATATATAATAAAAAAAGAACTAGATTAAAATTTGGTTGTGGAGGAAGTTTTTGAGTCTTTTGGCAATCAACACAAACCGTATGCTTTTTATAGTAGAACTGAGGTTAGCAAATCTAATAGAAGCCTAAGAACTGGAAAAGAATTAAATCTTCCTATATGCAGATCATACGATATAGCATGCCCACGACAATCTATTATACAGCTAACACAAATTATAAAAGAATTCAAAAAAGAATAAAATATAAATTAAAATAACCAAAACCAATATAGAAATATTAAAAACGTAATGAGTTAAAAGACACTTATCTATGATTTTTTCTAGGACCTGAATGTTTCGTTTTTCTTTGTCTTATGCATTAGTAATGTATTCTGATGTATAGTATGTAGTAAAACGTACAGAAATAGAGATGAAACTACTCTGAGGTATACACATGTATGCTTCTATTTTGAGCCACAAATTTAGTTTTACTTAGTTTTTAACAGCTTTATTAAGGTATAACTGACATTACATAAATTGCAAGTATTTGAAGTGTACAATGTAAATTTTTCCTGTCACTCTGGATTAGTTTGGTATTTCTAAAATTATATAATATATAAATGGAATCATACAGTATAAACTTTGTTTCTGGCTTATTTCACTCAACATAATTATGTTGAGATTTATTCATGTTGTTGTATGTGTCGATAGTTTGTTCCTTTTTATTGACGAATAGGATTCAATTGTATATACATGCAAAATTTGCTAATTCATTCATGTTAATGGACATTTAGGTTACTTCTAGTTTTTGAGTCTAAAAAAATAATGCTACTATTAATATTCATGTGCAAAGATATCATGGTTATATGCTTTCATTTCTCTAGGAGTGGAATTAATGGATCACATGGCAGGTGTATGTTTAACTTTTTAAGAGACTGACAAACTTTTCTAAAGTGAATGTGTCCCTAGCAGCTTGTAAAAATTTTAGTTGTTCCACATTCTAACATTCCAACAGTAGTTATGGTCGATCATTTAAAATTCCCCAATATTAGTCTGTTGTTCATTTCTAACTTAATTCCATTGTGATCAGAGAATATGCTTTGTATTATCTTTACCTTTTTTAACCTACTGACATTTGTTTTAGGGCCAAGAATACAGTCTATTTGTGTAAATGTTCCATGTACACTTGAGAAAAATATGTGTTCTGAAGTTTTTGGGTGGAGTGTTTTAAAAATATCAGTAGGACAAGTAAGTTAATAGTGTTTCTCTAGTGTACTATATTCTTGATGATTTTCTATCTTTGGTTCTATCATTTATTGAGAGAGTAACATTGAAATTTTTAATTATAATTATCTTTTTCTCATTGCACTTTTATTAGGTTTTTCTTCATGTGTTTTGAAGTTCTATTATGTGCATAAATATTTAGGATTTCTATGTTCTATTGATGAAGTTATCTTTTTACCCCTACTAATATTCTTTACTGTGAAATCTACTTTGTATGATACAATATAGCTACTCCAATTTCTCCCCATTAGTGTTAGTATTGTATATCTTTTCCAGTACTTTTATGTTTAATTTCTTTATGTTTTTATATTTGAAGTTCCCTTATTTTAAGCAGCAAATGCTTGGATCTTGCTATGTTATCTAATATGATTATCTTTTTAATTTAATTGAGGTACTTAGATCATTTACATTTAACTTAATTATTAATATGGTTAAGTTTAATTCTAGTATTTTGCTATTTGGTTTAAATTTGTGCTATCACTATTTTGTTTTCTTTTCTCTTTTTCTTCTGCCTTCTTTTGGATTAACTAAAAATTTTAAATGATTTTAATTGATCCTCTTTGTCAGCCTATTAGCTATAAAATTTATATTGTTATTTTAACAGTCACTTTAGAATTAATAGCATATATTTTTAGTTTTTTACAGTCTACTTTCAAGTGATAATACATTGCTGCACATATAGCATAGAAAACTTAATATACTTTCATTTTTTTCTTCTTCACCTATGTACTATGAATATCATACATTTTCTTTTAACATGTATACAAACTCCATACTGCATTGTTACATGGCACCTAAAATACATGGCAGGCATGTAAGAATTTCAAAGTCATCATTATACTACTACAATATAATATTTGATTGGGGTAAGGGGCATCTACTAAATAATAAAATCTTTGAGTGAAAAGTTGTTAAGAAACAGAATATTTTCTTGTTTTTAAGTTTAATGCCATATACCCTATAGACTCCTTATTACTTATAAAGAGGAAATGATTCTTCTATAAGAAAGGCATGTGGTAGACATTACCGAAACCCAGAGAGAAAACTTAGCATCACCGTTTATGGAGCAAACCATTATTCTCCACCTTCAATGTTTTGCAAAGGGAAATAACATTATCTAACATGGTATTCTTGCCAAAAATCTTTCTCCTGAATCTAGTCATGAGGAAATAATCACACAAACCCTGATTGTGGGATATGTTATCAGACAACTAGCCAGAATGGAGTCTTAAAAACACATACACACACACTGTACAGACAAAGAGGAGTGGACGGGAGAGTGATGAAACAAATATGCAAAAATTTTGAAAATTGTTGAATATAAATTAATGAATTAAAAATGTTTAACATTGTTTAATGTATGGTTATTTTTCAACTTCATTTTTCGTTTGAATTTGTTTTCAAAGTTAAGGTTTTTTGGGGGAGGTTGGTGGGAGGAGATTCTATTTGCAGTAGATGAAGAGTAGAGAGCCTTTGCTTAAGAGTATAATATTATAATGAGGCAAAATGCGCATAATAAATATATGAAATAATCAAATAGTATTTTCATATGTTTCACTTATGGTCTACGGACTGCACAGAAACCATGGTGAAATATACAAATTGTTATTAATGGTTTCCACTGGAGATCATTGCATAAATCATTTTAATTATTTATTTGTTTATTTAATTTGTTTATTTTCAACATATTATGGGGGTACAAATGTTTAGGTTACATATATTGCCTTTGCCCCACCCGAGTCAGAGCTTCAAGCCTGTCCAACCCTTAAACACTGCGCACCGTACCCATTAGGTGTGAATATACCCATCCCCCTTTCACCCCTCCCACCTGCCCTACACCCAATGAATGTTACTACTATATGTGCACATACGTGTTGATCAGTTAATACCAATTTAATGGTTAGTGCCTGTGGTGCTTGTTTTTCCATTCTTATGATACTTCACTTAGTAGAATGGGCTCCAGCTCATCCACGATAATAAAAGAGGTGCTAGATCACTATTGTTTTTTGTGGCTGAGTAGAACTCCATGGTATACATATACCACAGTTTATTAGTCCACTCATGTACTGAGGGGCACTTGGGTTGTTTCCACATCTTTGCAATTGTGAATTGTGCTGCTATAAACATTCGAGTGCAGGTGTGTTTTTTATAGAATGTCTTATTTTCATTTGGGTAGATATCCAGTAATGGGATTTTTGGATCAAATGGTAGT